>MU739622.1:3550-31841 GCA_026770625.1 Nicotiana glauca
AATTTCTACCCAAAAGCTCTTGAGGTGGTCAACAATGGAGGAAAATAATGAATGGGTCGCGGATGAAATAACATAATAAACCCTTCTGCCCAGCTATATTTTCTTCTATGCGAACGCGAGGGCCTTCTCGCGTTCGCGATGCACAAATTTCCACTGGCCAACTTTACCCTTCGCGAACGCGTCCAACACCACGCGAACGTGAAGCTTTCTCAAAGCCACTTACGTGAACGCAGCAGCACTTATGCGAACGCAAAGGCAAAAACCCCTGAGCCTTAATTCCTTATACGCGTTCGCGTCTTGTCCCTCGCGAACGCGATGCACACCCAGCTACCACTCCGCGAACGCGGAACCATACATCGAGAACGCGTAGAGTAATCCACCTGCCTCCCCAGATCCTTCTTCGCGAACGCGAACCCACTCCTGCGAACGCGATGACCAATTTTGGTTTGCAACTGCTGTGCATTTTCTGCAGCAAATCCTAAGTCCAAACTTCCCATTTAACCATCCGAAATCACCCTGAGGCCCCCGGGACCTCAACCAAATGCACCAACATATCCCATAACATCATACAAACTTATTCCAATCATCAAAACACGTCAAACAATACTAAAATCATCAATTCACATCGGATTCAAGCCTAAGTTTCTTCAAAACTTTCGAAATGCGCATTCGATCAAAAACCCAACCAAACGATGTCCGAATGACTTGAAAATTTGCACACATATCCAAAATCACCCAACGAAGCTACAGCAACTCTCGAAATTCCATTCTGACCCCCGGATCAAAATCTCCCCTATCATTCGGAATTCGCCAAAATTCTAACTTCGTCAATTCAAGCCTAATTCTACACCGGACCTCCAAATTCAATTCCGATCACACTCCTAAGTCACAAATCATCCCCCGAAGCTAACCAAATCATCGGAAATCAATTCCGAGCCCTCTAACTTAATAGTCAACATTCGGTTGACTTTTCCAACTTAAGCTTCCCTTAAAGAGACTAAGTGTCTCATTTCTTATCAAAATCAAGCCAAATCAACTCTCACACACCACATACCGGTAACGAAACATGAAGAAGCAATAAACAGAAAAAACGGAGCAGTAACGCAGGAGACGACGGGTCGAGTCGTCACATCCAAAGACTTTAATACATTATGTCTTAATATATTTTTTTTTATAGGTTTTTCGCCTGATGTTCAGTACCTCTTTGAAGCTTGACTAATTCGAATTTGTGTCAAAAAGTTCCAATTTGAGAGAGTGGGTGGGTAAGGAGGGGGGTTGTGCTCTTTGAATTGTTAACATTTCATAGAAGAAAGGTCTAGCACAAAGATGCTACGATGTTAGCTGATTTAGTAAATTAAATCGGTAGGAGAAAACTGAAAGATATTCATGTTTAAATCCACAAATTATTTTTTCAAAGCTCTAAAAGCTGGAAGTAATCAATATGATGTTCACCCGCAGAAGAAGGAGAGGAGAAAATTGAGACACCTATGCTAAATGATTCTTCTATGGCCTGCAAGTCATACTTAAAGGAACTGTAGACAAAGTACTAGGATCCCAGTTATGCTTCACAGTATCTTTGATGTCTGAAGGGGTTTCTTTGGTAGTTTCTTGATTTGGCAAATTCTGTGTAACTGACATGAGGGATGTTATCCCTTCTTTTTTCTTCTGGAGAAATTTTTTATTGTATAAGTTGGACTGATTTAGCTTCAGACTGAGCATGTTGCTTCTAAATTTTCTTTTGGCAGGTACAGGGAATAGTCCCAGTGTCACGACCCAATTTAGGATTGTGACCGGCGCTTAGGAGCAAGTACTCCCAAGTAAGCCTCATCGGTAATTTTATAAAAAATGGACAGAGTTTCCCCTATTTTTGGACTATTCCAAAAAAAAAATTCCTGTCTCAAATCAGCAACCAAACACCCTAATAGCAATTCAAACAATCAACAACTTATAAATAACCAAAATAGTCTTTACCATGACTAATCAACCCACTAACAATAAGAAATACTAATTTATTTCCGACTTTGATAATAAAGAACGATACTCAACATAAGACTAATAGCAAAATAATACGCATGACTCTAAAAGAATGACTATGGAGCAACTCTAAGAATTCAAAGAAAAGACCAAAACAATTAATAAAAATCTCCGCCCACGCGAACAATTGCGAGGCTCACCAAGAATTCTCAACCTGTGCGCTCTATTTAACGAAATCTTCGCCTGCGTCAACTGCTATCTCTGTAAAAAAATTAGCGGGGAATGAGTCGTTAGCCCAGAGAGTAATAACACTTAACGACAATCGTTTTTAATTTGGGGACAAGTCAGAAACATGCTAGTATCTCAAAGAGAAAATACATAAAATGCCCTTTCAGAAACAATAAATAATTTTTAACTTCTTTATGTTTCATTATCCGTATCTTATGTGATCGAGTTGGTTTGGAGTGATTTTGATAAGAAATGAGACACTTAGTCTCTTTTAAGAAGGCTTAAGTTGGAAAAGTCAATCGGACGTTGACTTATGAGTTAGAGGGCTCAGATGTGAATTCCGACGGTTCAGTTAGTTCTGGGAGGTGATTTGTGACTTAGGAGTGTGACCGAAAGTAATTTTGGAGGTCCGGTGTAGAATTATGCTTGAATTGGCGAAGTTAGTATTTTGACGAATTCCGGTTGATAGGTGTGATTTTGATCCGGGTGTCGGAATGAAATTCCGAGAGTTGCTGTAGCTTCATTGTGTCGTTTGGGATGTGTGTGCAAAATTTCAGGTCATTCGGACATCGTTTGGTCGGGTTTTTGATTGAAAGTAAATTTCGGAAGTTTTTGAAAACTTAGGCTTGAATTCGATGAGTTTTGGGTAATTTGATGTTGTTTGAGGTGTTTTGATGATTGGAACAGGTTTGAATGATGTTATGAATTATGTTGGCATGTTTGGTCGGGGTCCCATGAGGATAGGATAAGTTTTGGAAGATTTTTGCCGTTTTGAGCATAAGCATATGATGATCCAAAGGTCCATTTTTAGTTCTAGAGATAGAAATTTGATTTTGAGACTTCCAAAATTTTAATAATGAATTATAGGAGTGATCTGGAAAGTTTGGTCTAATTTCATCAAGTCGCGATTGGGTTTTTGACGCGAAACATGAATTAATTGTTTAACGAGCGAAACGGGTATTGCACTGAGAAAATGAAATCCAAATTGTGTTTCGATTGAAGGAATAGGTTCATATTATTATTTGTGACTCATAGGAACAAAAATCGTCGAATTCCGAGTTCGTATGATGGAGTTAGAGCATTTTTGGTGAAATAAAAAGCTGCTGCAATTTTCTGGGCAAAAGGCTGGTATTTTCGTAGATGCGGTGAACAGTACCGCTTCTGTGATGAACAGTAATCCCGCATCTGCGGTGAACAGTACAAATCGCACCTGCGGTGAATAGTACCGCAGATGCGACAATTCCTGGACAGTGTATAATTCGGGCAATCCAAGAGTTTTCTCATTTTTGAAGCTATGGAGCTCGGATTGAAGCGATTTTTACCATATTGATTGGGGTAAGTGTTCTATATTCAAAAGTGATTATATTTAACGATTCCATGGTTATTTTCATCATCAATTAGTGAATCAAATGGAAGAAATTTGAGAAAATTTTAACCCTTTCAAAAACGAAAATTCTAGATTTGGAGGCCGAATTGTTGTCGGATTTTGGTAAAATTTGTATGGTTGGACTCGTGGTTGGATGAGGTTTTATATTTTGTAACTTTTGCCGGGTTCCGAGATATGGGCACCACGAGCGAATTTTGAGTGTAATTTTAGATTTTTGATGGAAAATGTAGAATTTCATATGGAATAAATTTCTATAATTTTTATTAAATGAATCGAATCGTTATAGCTAGATTCGAGGTATTCGGAGGTCGATTCGAGGGGCAAAGGCATCGCAGGTTAAAGAAATAGCCGGTTCGAGGTGAGTAATGATGTTAAATGATGTCCTGAGGGTTTGAAACCCTGGATTGCACATTGTAGTGCTATATTGAGGTGACTTGCACGCCGGATAGCGAGCGTGGGATAGAGCACCATTGGGGATTGTGACTTGGTTCATCCCGATTGATAATTTTACTGCATATTTGACTGAGATTGATTTGTTATCATCATGATTTGGGCTAATTGCCATATTTGGGCTTCGTGCCAATTATTTGAACCCTTCGGGAATTTTTATCACTATTTCCTCACTATTTTGACTTATATTTAAACTCAGTCCTGTTGATAATTATTGTTATACAGACTCAGCCGCTTTTATACAGATTTTAAACTCAAATGATATTCTAAATGATATTTTGGGCTGAGAACTACTGCTTTACAAATGCCCGAGAGGCTTATGATGATTTTTGGATTGAGTAAGGCCGAGGGCCATATGTGAGGATATGTTGAGTGATGTGAGGAGGCTTTCAGGCCTTATAAGTGATGTGAGAAGGCTTTCAGGCCTTATGTTATTATTGCGCTTGGGCTGTAGGAGCCCCTCCGGAGTCTGCACACCCACAGTGAGCGCCGGTACCCACCTGTTCAGGTAACAATGGCTGACCAGGAATAAAAACCGTGCGGTCAGGTAACAATGACTGACCAGAGTGGACAAACTTTAGACAGTGGTAACAATGGCACTGTAGGACGCGTCTTGGTTAGGTAACAATGACTGACCAAGAACAAATCCATGCCACGAGGTGGCTTGATATTGCGCTTGGGTTGTAAGGGGCCCCTCCCGGAGTCTGCACACCCCCAGTGAGCGTCGCCAACGTTAAATGGATCGGGCTACATGCCGCAGCGATTACTATATGATATTGATCTGAGAGTGAGCCCGAGGGGCTGTTACTATACTGAGTGATTGATACTGAGCCTGAGGGGCTGATACTGTTCTGAGTTACTGATATTGTGCCCGAGGGGCAAATTTTTACTTGATATTTTGATATTGAGCCCGAGGGGCAGATTTCTACTTGTCATTTATTGCCAAATTACTTGTTTTAAAGGATTAAAGGAGATTTCATCTGATATTTCATTGATTTGCTATTTAAGTGATTTTTACTGCTTTTGTATAGAATGCTTTGTGCCTTTACGTATTTTCTTTCTTTCAGCCATTATTTATATTTATTACTCACTGGGTCGGAGTACTCACATTACTCCCTGCACCGTGTGTGCAGATTCCCATCCCCGAGAGCTGATCCTTCCAGTCCAGGTGGTGTTTCGGTGACTACGAGGTAGCTGTTGGCGTCCGCAGCCCCCGTGACTCCTTTATCTCATTATTTCTATGTTATTCGACCTATTGTTTCGGATTTCGTATGTAGTAGACTTGTATTAAGACTCCTTAGTTGCTCATGACTTGTGACACCCCGGTTAGGGCTATGTTGGGTTGGATTTTCGCATCTTTTTCCGCTATTTGGTATCATTAAACTGTGATTATACTATAATTATGTTAAATAACTATTTTAAAGGACGAATTGGGTTGACTGGCTGGCCTTGTCTTCACGAGAGGTGCCATCACGACCGGGTTCGGGATTTGGGTCGTGACAAGTTGGTATCAGAGCCTAGGTTACTAGGTCTCGCGAGTCATGAGTAGGTTTAGTAGAGTCTCGCGGATCGGTACGGAGACATCTGTATTTATCCTCGAGAGGCTGCAGAACCTTTAGAAAAACTTCACATTCTTGAAATTCGTATCGTGCGTCCTTTATTTAGCTTGGAATACAACTCTTGAATTCCTTCCACGTATTCGTATTCGCTAACAAGCGCTCAGTATTAGATGTGCCTTGATGGATTATAATTCCCCGATCGAGGGGCGAGATGTGATCTCCGTGAGTTTGATGTTAGGCCAGTCTGGGGGACTTGAGGCAGGGCCTTTGCCTATGGCTTGAGCACCGAGGTGCTGATTGTGCGAGAAAGTGTTTTGAACTTATATGTCTGGTATGGTCCCTATTAGTGGGAATGATGGCTGGATAGCTACGTGATGAGTATGTTAGTACTGCGAGATGTATCTGTATGACTTGGAAGTGACGAGGGAGGTCTACTGGATGATAGATGAATTATTAAGTGTTTGATTTTCATTGTTATTGGATGTGTAGCCCCGAGTTATGGACGCGTGAAGAATCTTTTCATGTCTCCTATTTGGAGTAAAGTAAATTTCATGTTACGATATGAGTTTAGACTCACGAAGATTAAGTGATGGTGTAATGTGTATGACAGTGGAAGGTATACAAAATGTTAATTGGAGGCAAAGCAGGTGGATTATCTCCTGCGGAGTGTTCTAAGGTGGTGTGATCCTTATGTTGTCTATTAGAAGATCTCATTTACATGTGACGAATATGCGTTGAAATCTAAATTGGGCCGCCTAGAGAGTGGGCTCAACTGTTGTGTGAGTGAATGCAAGAATTGCAGAAGAGTTAAAATTCCAGATGATTTGTGTTTCCACAAGCTTATGAAGGAGCGAGTTCAATCTCACTATGGTATTACGACAACAATAGAGTATATGCGTTATGATTTATTGAGTGCGTATTGATCTATGGCTTTGAGCCAAGTTGGGGAGTTTGCTATTAATTAAGTTGATTGCATGGTTAGATGTTATACTGGTTCCGGTTTGAGGCATGTTGGTTAGTCAGTTATGGCTTACGGAGATTAAGGCCGACCAGGCGGTGGCCAGGCCCATTTTTATGCTATTCCAGGCCGGATAGATGCTATCATTACAGATATTGTTCCAGTCTGCCACAAAGATGCCTCTGTATTATTCGATCCCGGTTCCACCTCTTCTTATGTGTCCCCATATTTTGCTCATTATTTGGGTGCGCCCCGAGAGTTTCTTTCTTTACTTGTTCATGTATCTATCCCGGTGGGCGATACTGTTATTGTGGACCGGTCATGTGTTGTGACTATTGAGGATCTGGAGTCCCGAATTGATCTATTGCTATTGAGCATGGTGGACTTTGATGTTATATTGGGTGTGGATTGGTTATCTCCGTGTCATGCTATTCTAGACTGTCATGCTAAGACAGTTACTTTGGCTATGCCAGGTGTACCGCGGATCGAGTGGTGTGGTATGACTGATTATGTTCCTAGCAGAGTAATTTCTCTCCTTAAGGCCCAGCGTATGGTTGGAAAAGGTTGTCTGTCACATATAGCTTTTGTACGAGATGTTGGAGCTAAGACTCCTAGTATTGATTCTATCGCAGTTGTGAGGGATTTTTCCCAATGTATTACCTGCAGACCAGCCGGGCATGACCCCGGATAGGGATATTGATTTCGGTATCGACTTGGTGCCGGTCACTTAGCCCATTTCTATTCCACTGTACCGTATGGCACCAGCGGAGCTGAAGGAATTGAAAGAGCAGCTTCAGGAACTCCTACAAAAGGGGTTTCATTCGGCCTAGTGTGTCACCTTGGGGTGCACCAGTCTTATTTGTGAAGAAGGAGGATGGCACAATGAGAATGTGCATTGATTACAGGCAGTATTCTTGGGTTGGTAACCTACATGGCCTGGTCCAGCCAGAGGAATTCTGTTTTGATAGCTTGGTTATGTGCGAGCAGATTTGAAAGTTTTCTTGATCGTTTTTACCATGGTTCGAGCCGGATATCTTCTACCGGTGCGCGTAACATATTGTATATTATGAACTCCTTCTAGATGGGAGCAAATAGAAGATTTCTAACTGCCCGGAATAAAATTTTCCTATAGCCTAGAAATTCTAATGAGATTTTGTGTTTGCAACAAGAAGGCATGATAGACGTGGTATATGGTACATGCTTAATATTTTTATGTGCAAGGTGGCAGTTCATTGTTAAAGGGAAGGTCACGAAGTCTGGATGGGATAATCAGTTTTAGATATTTAGATTGAATGTTATAACTGCTCGGTAAGGCCTGAGAAGGGTGCACGTTATATTTTGACTAACAAATGTCTATTGGTATTACAACACCCACTTGGTTGATTGACTACCAATATTTCAATCTTGCTATGTATTGTAGAAAAAATTTGAAAATAATTATCATGAAATGATCGTACTTGAGGGATGTGTCAGTCATTGAGTGTTGAGGTTGTGATCAGTTGCGGTGATTTATCTAATCTAGGAATTTGGAGACGTGGAATTTTCAAAAATATACTATTTCGGGATTGTGGCATGTTTGAGGTGAGTGTTTTATCTAAACTCATTGGATGCACTAGTCGAGCTAATTGATGGTGATAACTATGCGCTGTGAGCACGAATATATGTGGGGTTTGAACCTATGTGCAAGCACCGAGTCAATATTCATGCTCGGAAGATGCGTAGGCTATGATATGCCTAGAGTGGGATATTGAGCTTAAAGATATAATGTTTATCGTATTCGTAACTTTGTTGAGAACTATCTGAACTATACTAGAGATTTTCCAAGATGCTAAATTCCAGAACAAATTTTGTAATTACTAATTCTGCGGTAATTTGCTTATTTGAGTTATGACAGCATAGTTTGCTCATGCCTACGATATAAAGCGTAATTTATGCTAGTCCAGGAGCATGAGAATCTTATTTCATTTAGCATATACAGGTGTACTTAGTGGATTGCTCCTATATGATATGCTTGGACTTGAGGTTTGTGACCGTGTCAGGCGGATTATGTATTGGCAACTAAGTGCTCATTGTTAATGTGAGCTATAAAAGAGTTGGTTATCATTATTCTATTCATGTATCTTGGTTCCACTGCGATTTATGAGGTATTTTCTCTTTCTGGGGTAGCCGGATGGTGCGATAGTAAGGTTTACTGGTAGGGCATTGTATCGTGTACTTCTTCGTGAGTATGGTTATTCGCTGGTGGTACTAGACATCAATTGCGCTTGGTTGATGATTTTGAGCATGGTGACTTGGGATGTCTCATGTGAACTAGTGTCTGGATAGGGTCGCGCATGGCGGCAAAGTTATGTGGAGGTATGACCTTGCGGTTAGATTCGGGTGTTCTGTTTCTATGATGTGAGATGAGTTCTCAGCCTTGTGTTTTGGTGGTACTAGTGAGCTTGTGGTACAGCTATTTGTTTTGATCTATTTTCATGATCTGAGAGAGTTTGGATTGTGGCTTATTGGTGCACGGATTGCGCAAGTCGTGGCTTTAGTCTATATTGACGTGTCAATGTCACCAGAGTAGTGTGTTGGAGTAGAAGAGATCAGAGGGATCATTAATGATTACAAACGGATTCGATTCCAGTATGTTGGAAGGATAATATCGAGGTTCAACTCAAAAATTTGCTATAGTTTTTGCTAAAGGAGAAGTGGCTTCATGAATGGTTGATCTAAGAAATGGTTATGGCTTACTGTGTGTTTTATTTATCACCTGCAGTATATGAAGGTGTTGGGATGAGACCTTAGTTGATAAGAGGTTTTCTATCAGTATCCGGTTGATACGTGCTGCTGTGGTTAGGAGTTATTGCTGCAAGCGTTTGAGTCATGTGTTATGTTATGTAATTGCACCCGAGGTTACAGGTATGGGTTGTTACAGCTTGTTCGGGCTTATTCACAGTATAAATGTGGGATTCTAATCATATGAAAGATTTCAAAAGTGGGAATGTGGTCCTATGGCTTGTGGACTAGATTGGATTGCAAAAAATTTCAGTTACAATATGTTATCGGATCTATATGAGATAGGGTGACGTGCGGGGTGAACCAAAAATTGCAGTTGTTTCCCAAGTCGTCCTCGCTTCGCCTTGTGATGGCTTGGGACCGATACCAATGAGATCAAACATTAATCAATTTTTTTAATTCCTTAGATTTTCAGTCTTTCAATTTTCATCAAAATTTTATTTCTCGGGCTTGGGACCTTGGAGTTCGATTCCGGGCATACGTCTAGGTCCCATATTTTATTACGGACCTACCGGAATTTTCAAGATACGAGTCCGAATCCGTTTACCTAAAACGTTGATCGAAGTCAACAAAGATCAACTTTTTAGGCCAAAAATCATTAGATCATCAATTTTTCCACATAAAGGCTTTCCGAAAATATTGATTGTCAAGTTCCAAATAAAAGTAAAATGTATTTTAGTTTTGACTTCGCTAAATATGATACCAACAACTATTACTAGGATGAATACTTAAATACTTAGCCATACATAATCCTTCACTATAGAAGTTCCTTGTCATAAGATAATAACTTAACAATAAATGGGTAAAGTGACAGCTTCCAAACGTAAGAACATGAAACGTATTTTATATGAAATTATACGAAGAAATTTCTTCTCAATTTATCCTTTAATTGTAGCAAGGGATATACGTGCAAAGCACTTACATACAGACTAATCTATACTATATTAAAAGTGGGAAGACCTTAAGTTAAAAGTTAAATTACCTATTTAGCCTTTAAAAAAATTAATTATCCTAAATTTAAAAAAAAAGAAATAGGAAGAAACTAACGCCTACCATATAAGGCAATGTTTCAAACCATTATAAAGTCTTATGACAAAAGAAGGCAACGATTCATTAATGCACTCAACAATTACCTTCTATTTTAATATGTATATCAACAAGAAGGGCTGTGATAATGTTGGATTTCCTCCAAATTCTCACAATGAGAAAGAAGTGCAAGAAGAGGAGAGAGAGACAACACAAGAGTTAGAACTTGAATCTAAATGCCTACAAAAAGTTCTTCACATTGCTCTCTAAATAGGACTGTAGGAGTATAAAAAGATAATAGGAGTACCACCAATTGAGTTTTCGGTACGAGTATAAGAAAATAATAGGAGTACCACCAATACAGTTTCATGAATTCTTGCAAGGTACCCATTCTAATTTTAACGTTATTTGTTACTAAACCATTTCAACTTATTTTTCAAGTCAATCTTTTCGATCAGTATCTCTCATCTCTAATGTGGTTATCTGAAATATTAATATTACAAAATTATATATATTCATCTGTTTATTAAATAAAGTGACAGAACGAAGACATGAATGATGTGACAAAGCGAATGTCTTCAAACATATCAAATGACATGGTTTTTCTGGCTCAAATGATGTTCTTTCTTACCGTTGTTCGGAGAGATTGGACTAGTTTGACGAAAATAAATACAGGTTTCTCACTGAACTTATAACTTATTTTTATATTAATATGTACCATTCGTTATTTATGAAATTTATTCTGTACAAGTGTTATGGCAGATATTTATTATGTTATAATTTTGAAATATATTAATTTGCAGGCATGTGATGACTAGAAAAAACATATGGTTATAAATTAATTTCATTTTTTCTTCTGCCAAATGAAAATAATTAATTAATATACAATTTGTAAGCACGCATAAAATATTATGGATGATTATTTTCAAGGTTTTAAGATATAAATTAAGCTTAAATTAATATTTAAAAATATTCTTGAGATCATGTAAAAAATTAAAGTTTACATAAATATTATTTACCAATTAGTGACATGTTATATAAATCTGAAGTCTCTTGAGAGAAGCATAACATATTAATAATTTATGTATTACGCTGGACAACAAAACATATGTAACGACCCGACCCGTCGTCTCATGAGTTATCGCTCCAATTTTCCCATGTTCAGCTTCTTTATGCTTCATTATCCATATCTTGTGTAATCGAGTTGATTTGAAGTGGTTTTAATAGGAAATGAGATACTTAGTCTCTTTTAGGAAGCCTTAAGTTGGAAAAGTCAACCGGACGTTGACTTATGAGTTAGAGGGCTCGGATGTGAATTTCGATGATTCGGTTAGCTTCGGAGGATGATTTGTGACTTAGGAGTATGACCGGAAGTGATTTTTGAGGTCCGGTGTAGAATTAGGCTTGAATTGGCGAAGTTAGTATTTTGGCGATTTCCAGTTGATAGGTGAGATTTTGATCCGAGAGTCAAAATGGAAATTTGAGAGTTTATGTAGCTTCGTTAGGTGATTTGGGATGTGTGTGCAAAATTTCAGGTCATTCGGACGTGGTTTGGATGGGGTTTTTGATCGAATGCGTATTTTAGAAGTTTTAGAAGAACTTAGGGTTAAATTCGATGTAATTTGATGGTTTTGGTGTTGTTTGAGGTGTTTTGATGATTTGAACAAGTTTGAATGAGGTTTTAGGATATGTTGGTTTTTTGGTTGAGGTCTCGTGGGCCTCGGGTGTGTTTCGGATGCCCAACGAGACTTTTTTGGAACTTTTTAAACTGCTGGTTGCTGGTATCTGGTTTCCTATTTTGCGAACGCGACTGGAGTCTCGCGAACGCGAAGAGGAAAAATGGGAGGCTATGATTTTTTTCTTCGCGAAAGCGAAGGGGGAGTCACAAACGCGAAGGGGTGGGTCAAGGTGCTACGCGAACGCGGGGGAATAGTCGCGAACGCGTAGAAAGAAAATTGGGCCTAGGTCATTTGGTCTATGCGAACGCGAGGCTTGCCACGCGAACGCGAAGGGCCTGGTAATTAGCCTTCGCGAACGTGAAGCCTAGAACGCGAACGCGAATGGTCAGGGAAAATGGGCTTCGCGAACGCGAGCTACTGTACGCGAACGCGATGAAGAACGGACCTGGGCAGAATGTTAAGTTCTGAAAATGGGACTTCGTTTCCATTTTCCATTTTTAGCAATTTGGAGCACAGATAAGGCGATTTTTCGAGAGATTCTTGGAGAGAACAATGGGGTAAGTGTTCTTAACTCAATTTTAGTTGTATAACTTGAATCTATTACTAGTTTGGCGTTTAATCCGCGAATTTGGATAAAAAAGGGTTAGAAAACCCTCTTGGATAGAAACACAGATTTGAGGGTCGAAACGTTATGGGAATTGGATAATTTTTGTATGGTTAGACTCATGGAGAGATGAGGAATCCGATGATGTTAATTTTTTGATTTTTTGAGAAGTGGGCCCGGGGCTCGGGTTTTGCTAATTTCGAGATTTTCACTATTTTTTGATTATTTTGATTGGGTATTGTCCCATTGGCATATTGTGATGTATTGCTCTGATTTTGGATAGGTTCGACGCACGTGGAGGCCGGTTTGAGGGCAGAGACGTCGCGAGCTAGAGAATTTGCCGGTTCGAGGTGAGTAATGTTTGTAAATGACATCCTGAGGGTTTGAAACCCCGGATTTGCACACCATAGTGTTGTATTGAGGTGACTTACACGCCGGATAGCGAGCGTGGGATAGAGCACCGCTGGGGATTGTGACTTGGTCCGTCTTGATTGATGAAATTACTTCGTATTTGACTGAAACTACTTGTTATCATCATAATTTGGGTTGATTGTCATATTTGGGCTTCGTGCCAATTATTTGAACCCTTCGGGGATTGTTGTCGATAATTCCTCACTGATTAAATTATATATTTGAACTCAGTCATGTATTTTCCATTTGTTTTAAAAACTCAGCCAAGTTATTATGCCTTAAACACTCGAAATGATATTTTCATAAATTATTTTGGGGCTGAGCATCATGCTTTATTGTTGCCCGAGTGGCTTATGTGATTATGTTGACTGAGTAAGGCCGAGGTCCAGTATTGTGAGGATACTTATGGATCGGGCTGCGCGCCGCAGCAGTGTTATATTTATATTGAGGTCGAGAGCCTGGTTTATTACATTGATCTTGAGGCCGAGAGCCTGGCTGATTACTTTGATCTTGCGGCCGAGAGCCTGGTTGATTATATTGATATTGAGGCCGAGAGCCTGGTTGATGCCACGAGATGGCTTGATATTGCACTTGGGCTATAGGAGCCCTTCCGGAGTCTGTACACATCTCCAGTTAGCACCATCGACGATAAATAAATGGATGGCTCGGGCTGCGCGCCGCAATGGGTACGAGAGTGTACCGTCATATGCATTGTATTGCACTCAAGCATTTGTTCTTATTTGTATTATCTGTCATAATATTTCTGCACTCTTATTTCATTGGCTTTTATGCTACTTATTGCAATAATTACCTGATACCCTGGCATTATCTATTAACGGAGTGTTGTGCCCGAGGGGCTGACTTCTGTGCTTGTTTGCACTACTTGTTTTGCATTTATTTTCTTATCTATTGGAAAAAGACATTTTCAAAAGAGGTTTTAAACTGAGCCAAGATATTTCTAAAGATTTTACGGTTTCACTATTTTTGTCAAAGGGTTTATACTGCTCCTATATAGCATGATGGTTTGCTTTACGTGATTTCTTACTGCTCAGTTGTTATTTACCCTTATTACTCACTGAGTTGAAGTAATCACTTTACTCCATGCACCTTGTGTGCAGATGCAGGTATTTATACACCCGGTAGCGGGTTTTGGTTGATTGGAGGCAGGGTTATTGGAGTTTTAACAAGGCGCCTGTCAGCGTTCGCAGCACCGCTTTCCTCCCTTTTGTTTATCAGTCATGTTTTGTATGTTTCAGACCTTGTAGTTGTATTTATACTCTAAAAGATGCTCATAACTAGTCACACCCCGATGTCGGGCTGAGTTGAGTTGGATTTCTGTATTTTTTTTCTTCTATACTTCCGCTATTTGGTATTAATAAACCATGATATACTATAATTGTGTTAAATAATTGCTTTAAAGTAATGAATTGGGTTGACTGGCTGGCCTTGTCTTCACGAGAGGCGCCATCACGACCAGGTTCGGGATTTGGGTCGTGACAAGTTGGTATCAAAGCCTAGGTTACTAGGTCTCGCGATTCATGAGCAGGTTTAGTAGAGTCTCACGGATCGGTATGGTGATGTCTGTATTTATCCTCGAGAGGCTGCAGAACCTTTAGGAAAAACTTCACATTCTTGAATTCTTATCGTGCGTCCTTGATTCATCTTGAAAAGAAACTTTTGAAATTCCTTCCACGCGTTCGTATATGCCCATGAGCGCTCAGTATCAGATGTGCCTTAATGGCTAGTGGTTCCCTGATCGAGGGGTGAGACGTGATCTCTGTGAGTTGATGTTGGGCCAGTCTGGTGGACTTGAGGCCGGATTTTTTTGCCTATGGCTTGAGCACCAAGGTGCTGATTACGTGAGCGGTGTTTTTGAACTTATACGTTCGGTATTGTCCCTATTAGAGGGAATGATGGTTGGGTAGATAGGTGATAAGTATGTTAGTACTGCGAGATTTATCTATATGACTTGGAAGTGACGAGGAAGGTCTGCTGGATGATAAATGAACTATTAAGTGTATGAACTCCATTGTGATTGGGTGTGTAGCCTCGAGTTATGGGTGTGTGAAGAATCTTTTCAAGACTCCTAGTTGGGAGTAAAGTAAATTTCATGTTACAGTATGAGTTTAGACTCAGGAAGATTCAGTGATTGTGTATTGTGTATGACAGTGGAGGGTATGCAAAAATGTTAATTGGAGGTAAAACAGGTGGGTTATCTCCTGCGGAGTGTTCTAAGGTGGTGTGATCCTTATGTTGTCTATTAGAAGATCTCGTTTACAAGTGAAGAATACGCGTTGAAATCTAAATTGGGCCGCCTAGAGAGTGGGCTTAACTGTTGTGTGAGTGAATGCAAGAATTTTCGAAGAGTTAAAATTCCAGAAGATTTATGCTTCCACAAGCTTATGAAGGAGTGAGTTCAATCTCACTATGGTATTACGGGAACAATAGAGTATATGCGTTATGATTTATTAAGTGCGTTTTGATCTATGGCTTTGAGCCAAGTTGGGGAGTTAGCTATTAATTAAGTTGATTGCACGGTCAAGAGCTATATTGTTCCAGTCTGCCATACAGATGCTTTTGTATCATTCGATCCGGGTTCCACCTACTCTTATGTGTCCTCAAAATTTGCCCATTATTTGGTATGCCCCGGTAGTTTCCTTCTTTACCTGTTCATGTATCTACCCCGGTGGGCGATACTGTTGTTGTGGACCGTGTGTACTGGTCATGTTTTGTGATTATTGAGGGTCTGGAGACCCGAGTTGATCTATTGCTATTGACCATGGTGGACTTGATGTTATATTGGGCATGGATTTTTTATCTCCGTGTCATACTATTATAGACTGTCATGCTAAGACAGTTACTTTGGCTACGCCGGGTGTACCGCGGATCGAGTGGCGTGGTATGACTGATTATATTCCTAGCAGAGTAATTTCTTTCTTGAAAGCCCAACGTATGGTTGGGAAGGGTTGTCTGTCATATCTAGTTTTTGTGCGAGATGTTGGAGCTGAGACTCCTAGTATTGATTCTATCCCAGTTGTGAGGGATTTTTCATCCATTGCATCGCCCTTGACCAAGTTGACTCAGAAGGGTGCACCGTTTGTATGGTCGGACGAGTGTGAGAAGAGCTTTCAAAAGCTCAGGACAGCTTTAACCACAACTCTAGTGTTGGTTTTGCCATCAGTTTCAGATTCATATACCATATATTGTGATGCTTTATAGATGTTTTGTGGCAATTTTTTTGGGTTGGTGACCTACATGGCGTGGTCAAGCCAGAGGAATTCCGTTTTGATAACTTGGGTATGTGTGAGCAGATCTGAAAGTTTTCTTGATGGTTTTTACCATAGTTCGAACCGGATATCTTCTACTGGTGCAAGGAACATATTGTATATTGTGAACTCCTTCTAGATGGGAGCAAATAGAAGATTTCTAACTGCACGGAATGAAATTTTCCTATAGCCCAGAAATTCTAATGAGATTTTGTGTTTGCAACAAGATGGCATGATAGACGTGGTGTATGGTACATGCTTAATATTTTCATGTGCAAGGTGGCAGTTCATTCTTAAAGGGAAGGTCACGAATTCTGGATGGAATAGTGAGTTTCAGATATTTAGATGAATGATATAACTGCTCGGTAAGACCTGAGAATGGTGCGCACTATATTTTAACTAACAAATGTCTATTGGTATTACAACACCCACTTGGTTGATCAACTGCCAATATTTCGATCTTGCTATGCATTGTAGGAAAATTTTGAGAATAATTATCATGAAATGATCATACTTGAGGGATGTGTCAGTCATTGAGTGCTGAGGTTGTGATTAGTTACGGTGATTTATGTAATCTAGGAATTTGGAGACGGGGAATTCTCAAAAATATACTATTTTGGGATTGTGGCATGTTTAAGGTGAGTGTATTACCTAAACTTTTTGGATGCACTAGTCGAGCTAATTGATGGTGATAACTATGTGCTGTGAGCGCGAATATATGTGAGGTTTGAACCTGTGTGCAAGCACCGAGTCAATATTCATGCTCGGAAGATGTGTAGGCTATGATATGCCTAGAGTGGGATGTTGAACTTAAAGGAATAATGTTTCTCGTATTCGTAACTTTGTTAAGAACTATCCGGACTACACTTGTGATTTCCAAGATGCTAAATTCCAAAACAAACTTGGTAATTACTAATTCTGCATTAATGTGCTTGTTTGAGCTGTGACAACATAGTTTGCTCATGCCTACGATATAGAGTGTTATTTATGCCAGTCCAGGAGCATGAGAATTTTGTTTCATTCAGCATATACAGGTGTACTTGTTGGATTGCTCCTATATGATATGCTTGGACTGGAGGTCTGTGACCATGCCAGGTGGATTATGTTGTTGGAAACTAAGTTGCTCGTGAAGTTGATGTCAATGTGAGCTATAGAAGAGCTGGTTATGATTATTCTATTCATGTATCTTGGTTCCACTATGATTGATGATCTTATAGCATATCATTGGGATAGTACTTGTGGAACTTGCAAAGCGGCTCTCTTCTTTGAGGTATTTTTTCCCTTTTTGGGGTAAACGGATGGTGCAATATTGAGGTTTACTGGTATGGAATTGTATCATGTACTTCTTCGTGGGTATGGTGATTCACTGGTGGTACTAAATATCAAATTGCACTTGGTTGATGATTTTGAGCATGGTGACTTGGGGCATCTCATGTGAACTAGTGTCTGGATAGGGTCGCGCATGGCAGTGAAGCTATGTGGAGATATGACCTTCCGGGTTAGATTCCTGTGTTCTATTTCTATGATGTGAGACGGGTTCTCAGCCTTGTGTTGTGGTGGTACTGGTGAGCTTGAGGTACGGCTCTTTCATTTGAGTCATTTTTATGAATTTAGTATACTCGGACTGTTGCTTATCGGCGCGCGTACTGTGCGAGTTGTGGCTTAGGCCTGTATTGATATGTCATGTCACCAGAGTAGTGTGTTGGATTAGAAGAGATCAGAGGGATCATTAATGAATACAAACGGATTCGATTTCAGTATGTTGAAACGATAATATCGAGCTTCGACTCAGAAATTTGATGTAGCATTTGCCAAAGGAGAAGTGACTTCATGAATGGTTGAGATGAGAAATGGTTATGGCTTACCGCGTGATTTAGTTATCATTGGCAGTATATAAAAGTGTGAGATGAGACTTTAGTTGATAAGAGTTTTTCTATCGGTATTCGGGTGTTGTGTGCAGCTGCTGTGATTAGGAGTGATCACTACAATCGTTTGAGTTATGTGGTCTATCATGTAATTGCACCTGAGGTTGCAGGTATGGGTTATTACAGCTTGTTCGAGCTTATTCATAGTATAAATGTGGGATTATGATCATATGAAAGATTTCAAAAGTGGAAATGTGGTCCTATGGCTTATGAGCTAGATGAGATTGCAAAATTTTAGTTACAATGTTTTGTCGGACCGATATGAGATAGGGTGACGTGGGATCACCCCCCCGGGTATATGCGTGGCAAGGTTATTCAGCGAGTGTTTGGCTTTTGGAACAACTCTGAGTACGTTCGAGGACAAACATTGGTTTAAGTTGAGGAGGATGTGACGACCCGACCCGTCATCTCATGAGTTGCCGCTCCAATTTCCCCATGTTCAGCTTCTTTATGCTTCATTATCCATATCTTGTGTAATCGAGTTGATTTGAAGTGGTTTTAATAAGAAATGAGACAATTAGTCTCTTTTAGGAAGCCTTAAGTTGGAAAAGTCAACCGGACTTTGACTTATTAGTTAGAGGGCTTGGATGTGAATTCCGAAGATTCGATTAGATTTGGGGGATGATTTGTGACTTAGGAGTATGACCGGAAGTGATTTTTGAGGTTCGGTGTAGAATTAAGCTTGAATTGGCTAAGTTAGTATTTTGGCGATTTCCGGTTGATAGGTGAGATTTTGATCCGAGAGTCAAAATGGAATTCTGAGAGTTTCTGTAGCTTCGTTAGGTTATTTGGGATGTGTGTGCAAAATTTCAGGTCATTCGGACATGGTTTGGATGGGTTTTTGATCGAATGCGTATTTTGGAGGTTTTAGAAGAACTTAGGCTTGAATTTGATGTAATTTGATGGTTTTGGTGTTGTTTGAGGTGTTTTGATGATTGGAACAAGTTTGAATGAGGTTTTAGGATATGTTGGTATTTTTGGTTGAGGTCCTGGAGGCCTCGGGTGTGTTTCGGATGCCCAACGGGTCATTTTTGAAAATTTTTGAACTGCTGTTTGCTGGTATCTGGTTTCCTTCTTCGCGAACGCGACTGGAGTCTCGCGAACGCGAAGAGGAAAAATGGGAGGCTATGATTTTGTCCTTCGCGAACGCGAAGGGGGAGTCGCGAACGCGAAGGGGTGGGTCAAGGTGCTGCGCGAACGCGGGGGAATAGTCGCGAACGCGTAGAAGGAAAATTGGGCCTGGGTCATTT
The DNA here is from genome assembly GCA_026770625.1 of Nicotiana glauca. Lineage (NCBI taxonomy): Eukaryota > Viridiplantae > Streptophyta > Magnoliopsida > Solanales > Solanaceae > Nicotiana > Nicotiana glauca. The sequence goes on from MU739622.1 coordinate 23,049, forward strand.
GGCCTACGCGAACGCGAGGCTTGCCACGCGAACGCGAATGGCCTGGTAATTAGCGAAGCCTGGAACACGAACACGAAGGGTCAGGGAAAATGGGCTTCGCGAACGCGAGCTACTGTACGCGAACGCGATGAAGAACGCACCTGGGCAGAATGTTAAGTTCTGAAAATGGGACTTCGTTTCCATTTTCCATCTTTAGCGATTTGGAGCTCAGATAAGGTGATTTTTTGAGAGATTCTTGGAGACAACAACGGGGTAAGTGTTCTTAACTCAATTTTGGTTGCATAACTTGAATCTATTACTAGTTTTGGCATTTGATCCGTGAATTTGGATAGAAAAGGGTTAGAAAACTCTGTTGGATAGAAACACGAATTTGAGGGTCGAAATGTTATGGGAATTGGATAATTTTGGTATGGTTAGACTCGTGGCGATATGAGGAATCCGATGATGTTAATTTTTTGATTTTTCGAGATGTGGGCCCGGGGCTCGAGTTTTACTAATTTCGAGATTTTTGCTATTTTTCGATTGTTTTCAATTGGGTATTGTCCCATTGGCATGTTGTGATGTATTCGCTCTGATTTTAGATAGATTCGACGTGCGTGGAGGCTGGTTTGAGGGGCGGAGACGTCGCGAGCTAGAGAATTCACCGGTTTGATGTGAGTAATGTTTGTAAATGACATCCTGAGGGTTTGAAACCCTGGATTTGCACACCATAGTGTTGTATTGAGGTGACTTACACGCCGGATAGCGAGCGTGGGGTAGAGCACCGCTGGGGATTGTGACTTGGTCCATCCCGATTGATGAAATTACTTCGTATTTGACTGAAACTACTTGTTATCATCATAATTTGGGTTGATTGCCATATTTGGGCTTCGTGCCAATTATTTGAACCCTTCGGGGATTGTTGTCGATAATTCCTCACTGATTTAATTATATATTTGAACTCAGTCATGTATTTTTCGTTGTTTTAAAAACTCAACCAAGTTATTATGCCTTAAACACTCGAAATGATATTTTCATAAATTATTTTGAGGCTGAGCATCATGCTTTATTGTTGCCCGAGTGGCTTATGTGATTATGTTGACTGAGTAAGGCCGAGGGCCTGTATTGTGAGGATACTTATGGATCGGGCTGCGCGCCGCAGCAATGTTATATTGATATGATCCTGGTTGATTACATTGATCTTGAGGCCGAGAGCCTGGTTGATTATATTGATATTGAGGCCGAGAGCCTGGTTGATGCCACGAGATGGCTTGATATTGCGCTCGGGCTGTAGGAGCCCCTCCGAAGTCAGTACACACCCCAGTGAGCGCCGTCGACGATAAAGATATGGATGGCTCGGGCTGCGCGCCGCAGTGGGTACCAGAGTGTACCGTCATATGCATTGCATTGCACTCATGCATTTGTTCTTATTTGTATTATCTGTCATAATATTTCTGCACTCTTATTTCATTGGCTTTTATGCTACTTATTGCAATAATTACCTGATGCCCTGGCATTATCTATTAACGGAGTGTTGTGCCCGAGGGGCTGACTTCTATGCTTGTTTGCACTACTTGTTTTACACTCATTTGCTTAACTGTTGGAAAATGCATTTTCAAAAGAGGTTTTAAACTGAGCCAAGTTATTTCTACAGATTTCATGGTTTCACTGTTTTTCTCAAAGGGTTTATACTGCTCCTATATAGCATGATAGTTTGCTTTACGTGATTTCTTATTGCTAAGTTGTTATTTACCCTTAGTACTAACTGAGTTGGAGTACTCACTTTACGCCTTGCATCTTGTGTGCAGATGCAGGTATTTATACACCCGGTAGCGGGTTTTGGTTGATTGGAGGCAGGGTTATCGGAGTTTTAACAATGCAGCTGTCAGCGTTCGCAGCACTGCTTTCCTTCCTTTTGTTTATCAGTCCTGTTTTGTATATTTCAGACCTTGTAGTTTTATTTATACTCTAATAGATGCTCATAACTAGTGACACCCCGATGTCAGGCTGAGTTGGGTTGGATTTCTATATTTTTTTCTTCTATACTTCCGTTATTTGGTATTAATAAACCATGATGTACTATAATTGTGTTAAATAATTGCTTTAAAGTAATGAATTGGGTTGACTGGCTGGCCTTGTCTTCACGAGAGGCGCCATCACGACCAGGTTCGGGATTTGGGTCGTGACAACATATGAACAATTTAAAATTTATGATATATATTGGTCATTAAAAGCTCTTGAATTTTAGTCTTATTTTTTTAAATAAGTCTCATTTAGTTAAATGGGATGAAAGAAGAAATTACCTTACCGTGTTAAACTAATGTGAAGAAAGGACCATGCTAACCAGAGGAAGATATAAAGCTCTAAGCATTTATTGAAGAAGAAATTGATACGTTTAAATAGTACATAGAATATATAGAACTATACCCTTAATGTAATCATTTACTTGATTACCTAATTTTTAATAGGTAGATAAAGGATGACTCATTACTTATAGGTGTATATGATGAAATTGCAATTGTTTGCATGACATATACTTTAAAACATAAATAGTGAGGCTTAAACTAATGCAGAAAAGAGAAATCAATCTTGAGAAGATAATTATGCCAAGCCAATTGATATTAGCATTGATGAAGGGTATGAAAAGTATCAAAATGTCTAGAAGAACAGATTTAGAGTCCGTTGAAGAGTATATTTGTTTGACGTTAATTTATTCATAAAGGATCTTAACATTATACGAGAATGATAGCTTTTGGTATATTTAAATTTATTATTTAAAATTAAAATAAATTAAATTATATATATTAAAAAATTCACGTGTAACGCACGTGTAGAGAGACTAGTTATTCTAAAAGCATGAATGTTCTAAGCTAAAATATTAAACAACACAAATATCCCTGAAATATTGATAGATTTTTATACCCTTGAAAATTAAATTATTTCTTAAAAAGAGATTATTCCAAATTTGATAAAATGATAATATTTAAAATTTACCGTGGATACTCACAAAGATTCAAATTCTTCAATTAAAGATAAATTCAAATCGAATTTGTATTATGCTATGATTAAAAGTCGATTTAGTGTCATATACTAGCTAGTATATCTGAAGTCGAAGTCACGCTTCTTGAGATTAAGTGATCTTTACTATTTTTTGATGGGAACAATCTGTAGCTCAAAACGTGGTACGATATCAAATTTGGAATTCTCTTGTAATTGTAATACTGAAAATTAAACCGAGGAAAAAGTAAAGAAACCACTTCACTATTTTCCTTTTTAATTTCCCTCTTATTTTAACTCAACTACTCAAATAACTGAGCATTAGGTCAGTTCTCTCTTTTCTTTTTGTATTTTAATTCTTTTATTTGATGGACACACATTTGTGCATTATATTTAGGATGCAGATATGTAGTTTATTTCACTGCTTAGGTTTACCAAAAGTCATGACATTATTAGTTCGTTGATTTTTGTGTTCCTCTTTGCCAATAATTTGGATTTGACTGTTTGTAGAGTATATTGTAGTTTATTTATTTTATTTTGTTTTGGAGTTAAAAAAGCATATCTTTTGGGGCTCTAGATTGGATTTGTTTGGTAGTCTGTGGACAATTTTTTGTATCATCTTTTGTCTGATGTTTAGTCTCTCTTCATATTTGATTCACCTCTCTCTCTTTTTCTTATGAATATGCGGTCATGCCAAAGATTAAACGTTTTTGAGTCCACCAAAATAAGCTCCTGAACCACATGATGCTCATGGACATTCTTCATCATCATCAACTCCAGTCCAATCACATGCTATAGAGCACGCAACAATAGTACAAACCCTCCCACATGTTCATGAAGTGCCGCTGCAAGAACAAGCTCCAATTCTAGTGCATCTCACCGTGCAGGACGTGAATCTACAAAGTATTGGACAGTAAAGGCAAAAGATATATGTCTTACATGTATTTTTACTTCAAATTATGAGAATCTTATTTTTTTTTGTTCCTTTTTGGTTGAGTAACTTGTTTTCTTGTTAAAGACTCAAAAAATGCTACCAAGCAAATTAGAGTCAAGGTCAATGAAGTTAACAACCTAACTGTTGGGGAGCGCATCATTGTGAATTTTGATGACTACAATGCCATCATATGGTGAAGCGCAAGGATTACTTGCTGGATAGAGAAGTGGTCAGGGCCATCGGGCATGCCTAAGAAGTACATGGAAGACTGCTTTGAAACAATGTTGAAGGTACAAGTGTTACACATACATATGTACTTGCACCTAGATTTTTATACACATGAAAAAACTAACTTCCATTTTTTGTTTGAAGCCTCTATTTGATTTTTGGGTAAGTGAGTCCATTGCATATAGATACTGCAATGCTAGTCTTTCAAAGAAGTGGGCTATACATAGGCATAAGTTGTGGACTAAATATTTTGACCCAGCCAAAAGCAAAAATAAAATTCTAAGTAATGTACCAGCAGGTATAAATAAAGATCGATATGCTAGTTTTGTTGCTTACCGTAAAAAAGCATCAACAATGGTAAGATTCAAATTATTTTAGCAAGTTTCATCATAATTAAATGAAGATGAATTTTTTTAATTTGTATTGTTTTGTTGATAGGAGCTTTGTAGAAGAAATAAAGAAAATCAAAAGAAGCAAAATATGCCGCATACTGGTGGATTAAAAGCTGGTATGCATATTAACTTAATAATTTTACTATTTCTCTAATTAAAATATTTAGTAATAACTTTTTAATATTCTTTCTTAGTTTTTGGAAACTAGAAAAACTTCTAGTCGCGCAAAAATATTTATTGAAACTCATAAGAGAAGCAATGGATCATTTGTATATGATGCGGCAAGGATTATAGGAGTAAGTATAGCTTTGGTGAATTTTTATAACATTATTTTTATTATTTTTTATAAAATTTTGTATCTCAAGTTTTACTATCTTGTACTACTAATTGATATTTTATCTGCTTGTAGGAACAAATTGAATGGAATGTGACTCAATGCGAAACTAAGGAGTGAAGTTTCCCCAAACGATGTTATTGGCACGATGTTAGGGGCAGAGCACTCCGGGAGAGCACGATGTATGGGTATGGGAGCTGCTCACATTCAGGAATAGCAAAGGACGACTTAGTGATCGAGTGCTTCTTCATCTAGCTACAGTGCATCATCTGCAACATATAACCATTTGCAACAAAAGCTTATGTGTGTGGAATCCCAACTAAAAGGCACCTTAAATGCGCTAAAGGTTTACGTGATGTCAAAGGAAGGTTCGGTTCCCGAAGAATTTGCGGGTCTGTTTGCTCTTCAACCACAGTTAAGGAGTAAATATAGCTTGTATTTCTTCTATTACAACTTCAGATCAGTTCAATATATAGATTGTAATTCTATGTGATAAAAAAAGTGAAATCAACAAAAATTGTTAACATAGTTCATTAGATCAAGCTCTTTTGTGGAATAGATTCACTATGTCTTCCTCTCACAATGAACTACTGCTGATTCTTTAGTGTTTTTAGATGTTCCAGTTGTTGATGTTGTCTCATCCACCATTTGTTTCACATTCTCGTCATCCTTCTTCGCAACACTATCATGATCCTCAACCAATACATCAAATGAGAGTGAAATAATGGTGTTCATTGATGCTATAATCTGGTTTTTAGAATCTTGAGAATTTCTATTGTTAGGTGAGTGATTTACAACTGTCCAAGCCCTATCTTCTGCTTGGGCAGATGCACTTTGCTATTGGTGATTAGGTTGTTCAACTACTGCTAATGCTTCTGACCTATTTGCACTCCCTAAAGCAGTAAAATCTTTATTTTCTTGACGCTCATCTTGCATCAACTTTATATGTTAAATCTGTTTGTTTTTCAGCTAGAACACCCTGTGCACCAGTAGTGTTGACAGCTACATAAGTAGGTCGATTACCAGATGCACTCAATACATTAATAACTTCCAATGTTAAACCTGCAGTTCTTGGTTGATTTTCAGCCTTTTCAAATTGTCCTAACAATAGAAATATAAGTGTGTTCCTGATCCAATTGAGAAGCATGTCCTATATCAAAAGTTTTTCATTTTTATTTAATAAGTAGATATTTTTTTATTTTTTTGACCAGACTCATTGACCAATATCATCTAAAGTTAGTACAATATACAGTTCAGTATCATCTAATTCTAGTAAAACTTGTTGCTAACTTTGCTAAAGATGGAGTGGTGGCAAGGAATTTCCATCTCCTTGCAGAAGCTAAGGTTTTGATTCGAAACTTTAGGATAAGGGCTACATTTGATTCAATCTTGTTTTTCGATCTCATTTGGAATTAATCTATATAACTTTCTCACTAAATATCATCTTTATTGTTCCAGCCTAATGATGCAGAGAATGAATTTACTTCATCAGTTGATGTAAGAGGATCATAGGTGGATAACAATGCAAATCATCAATCAAATGGTTAATGCCTTCGTTGTGGACTATGTTTGCTTTCTAGGAATTTAAATTTATAGTGGTTGTCTAGACTTGTATTTATATTATGTTAGTTAGTGCTTAATGTTTTCGTTGTGGACTACTTTTGCTTTCTAGGAATTTAAATTTATAATGGTTGTCTAGACTTGTGTTCATTTTACTTCAGCTAATGCTTAATGTTTTTGTTGCTATCTAGACTTGTGTTTGCACTGCTTAGTTTATTGTACAGTATTTGAATTTTTGACTTTTACTATTATGGATACTAGGTAGAGTGAAGGGATCAAACCTCCTTCATCGAAAAATCTATATATATATATATATATATATAATCCTGGGAATAGTAGAGTTGATGTGGCACCTCTCAAAGATTAGGATTACTATTTATCTTTTTTTTTGCCTTTTTTTGCTATTTTCTCCAATTAACTGTGAAGCAGTAAAATCTGAAGAGATGTATGACATTTATTACAACCTCTTAACTCTCTCGAAGGAGTTACATTTTTGAAGCTCTCTGAAATGGTACAACCTGAAGAGTTGTGCTTCATTTACTGTACCTCTGTAAAGAATTATGGTGCCTGCCCTTTAAATTTTGGCACATATAACCACATTCTTTAAGTTGCTTATCCCTTTATTGTTCTCCAACTTTTTCGTTTTCCTTTGCTCCTTTTTTATTCATGACTTCTGTGATTTGTTTTGTTGGGTTTACTTCTTACATTCTCATATCTACTCAAATTCTTCATTCATTTTCCTTTTTGATAATATTCATGTTTAGCAATAAATCATGAATGTTGCTTCAAGATGTTGATTTGTGTTTTTAATATTTTAACAATATTTAGAGTCATTATCTTGAAGAGGTGTTAAGACCAGAGTAGCAGGATGGCTACAAAATATTTCAGTAATAAGTACGTATTTTTCATCTATTAGCTTTCTGATTCTTTCTTTCGTATTAATTCGGTTTATGATAAGCTTGTGTTATTTTTCGTGGATAGTTTGGTGAAATGTTATTGAACGTAATCTGAGATGCTTGCCTTTTCTCTTAATTAGTTAGGTTTTTTTATATCTTGCCAATTATTGTTTATCTATTATGCAATTAGAGAGGGTAATGAAAAATTGTAAATTCTGCCTTTTTTTTTTTTGCGCAATATCTACGAAGAGATGTAACTGTTGTCAATAACTTATTACAATTAATCGGTTAAAATTTTTGACTTCTCGTTTTAAAGTGCAGCGTATCCGCAGAGGTATACAAGAAAGAAAGAAGGTAACACCACCAACACTCCGACAAAAGGAGGGTGCTACGGTTCAAATCTTAACCAACTGCAGGGGATTCTTACTTTTGTATCTATATATAAATATAAAGCTAGGAATTGCCAAGATTATGTGGCAGTCCTCTAAAGCCAGCATTTTTATTTATCTTTTCTCTCAAATTTTCCTTTATTTCATGTCTAAAAAACGGCAGAAAACTCAAACTTTTGTATGTGTGTCATTCCTCATTATTAGTATTTATTTTACCATTCTTGAAACGTTTCAATGAGATGGTTTCAAAATACAAAAAACTAACGGTCGCAAACTGAAGTTGTAATAATGGTAGAAAACTAACGGTTACAAATTAAAGTTGTAACGGTCATGGTTAAGATGTTTTCATCTTTAATTATGAGAAGTGGAAGAGGGATTCATGGTTTAAAGGTCTACAGCCAATGCCTCCATTTACAACAAGCAATGTTTCAATTCCTTTTGGCCAACAGAATGTCTTATCCTCATTCTCTTTCATAATTTTTTTTCTTGAGCGTTTGTTGTTGGAAGTTATTGGAATAAATCAAATGATGGGTTTAGATTTCCTGGTATATCTCATTTTGTGTAACGACCCGACCAGTCGTTTTGAGCCTTAGCGCATCGTTCAGCAGTCTGAGGTCATGAGCAGCTTCATTTCAGGTGTTATGACTTGTACGGGTGATCGGAATTGAATTTCGGGAAGTTCGGGGTTGATTTGCGAAGAGAATTCTCATTTCGGAAGTTTAAAGTTGAAAGAATCAACTAGGAATGGAATTTTGAGTCAACGACCTTGGAATCGGGATCTGAAGGTTCCAGCAGGTTCGTATGATGATTTCGGACTTGGGCGTATACCCGGATCGGGTTTTGGATGACCCGGGAGCATTTCGGCGCCTATTGTGGAAGTTGGCATTTTGGAAGAAATTTCATAAGTTTGGCTTGAAGTGTATTTCAGTGTTATCGATGTTCGTTTGGAATTTTGAGACTGGGAGTAGATCCGTATGATGATTATGGAGTTGGAAGCGCGATCGGAAGTGAATTCGGAGGTCCGTAGGTTATTTTGAAGCCATTTGGCTAAAGATAGAAATTTGAAGGTTTTTGAGAAGTTTGA
>MU739622.1:32045-46660 GCA_026770625.1 Nicotiana glauca
TTGAGGTCAATCGGACATGATTTGATAGGTTTAAACATCGGAAGTAGAAGCTGGAAAGTTCAAAGTTCATAAAGCTTGAATCGGGGTGTAATTCATGGTTTTAGTGTTGTTTGATATGATTTAAGGCCTCGAGCAAGTCCGTAATGTATTTTGGGATTGGTTGGTAGTTTTGGTTGAGGTCCCGGGGGCCTCGGGTGGATTTCGGGTGGCTAACGGATAAAAAAAATAGAATTTGGGAAGACTGAACGTTGCTGCTTCTGTCATAACCGCGGGACCGCAGATGCGGTCAAATCTTGCCAAAGCGGAAAGGGGCCAGGCCCAAGGAAACCGCAGAAGCAGCTCAGGGACCGCAAAAGCGGTTCTGCTTAAGCGGCCCCCAGACCACAGAAGCGGTCTAGCTCCCTCTTGCCCAAAGTCGCAGAAGCGGCCAACAACCGCAGAAGCGGCTACCGCTGAAGCGGAAAATGCACCGTAGAAGCGGAATACCTGGAGGCAGCAAGGTTATTTTAAATCGTGATTTGAGTTCATTTCTCTCATTTTTCATGGCTTGGAGCGATTTTGGGGAGCTCGAAGAGACGATTTTCGTCATCAATAATAAGGTAATGTACTCCCCCCTATTATGAGTTAAATACATTGATTACGTATAGATTTTAGCATTAAATGGGTAGAAAATTGAGGGTTAAAGGAAGACCTAAAAAATTAGTGTTCTTGAATTTTGACCAGGAATTTGAGCATGTAATTAGGAGTAAATTGTATATTTGAGTTTGTGAGTTCATGGGTAAACTTTATCTTTGAGAAATTTCGGATTCCAAGCACGTGGGCCCAAGAGCATTTTTGTCAACTTTCCAATCGGGGTTAGGAATTTTTATAAATTGGATTATAATGAGTACCTTAGCATATATTAATGGATTTGTATAACCATTGGCTAGTTTTGGAGCATTGCGCGTTGGTTCAAGCCTTCGGAAGAATGTAGAATACCGGTCATGGATCTTCGGAGCGAGGTGAGTCTCCTTTCTAATCTTGTGAGGGGGAATTTACCCCATAGGTGAGTTAAATTGGTTATGTCCTCCTATTTGTGGAGGCTACGTACACACGAGGTGACGAGAGTCCGTGCGTAACTACTATTATGCTATTGTCCGGGTAGTCTAGGACCCAAAAACATGTTATATTTGGATTAATTGTGAACTCATTGATGGCTTGAATTGCTTAAATCACATTAAATTAATAAATAAATTTTAAAAAAGAAAAGACTTAAGCTTCGTTTTCTCAAATTATTAAAGAGAATTGGTCTTTCTTGGATAATTGCTCCATGTTGACTTCTTGACTGACTGTCTGTCTGTATGTATTTATTTTGGAACGGGCCGAATGCCTCAGCAGATTAATAGATGCATCTATAGGCGCGCCGTCGACCGTCGGCAAGTGCACATTTATTTCGGTTGGATCGGGCTGTCGCCTCGGTGTGATTTGCGCATGCTTGTGTTGCTGCCTGATCTTAATTAAGTTATTATTGCCTTTTTATGGCTTAAAAATATTTGGATTATATTTAGAAAGAAATTCTAGAAATTTTCCTATGAAAGAATTACGTGTTTACTTGTTTCCTCTATCTGGATTAAAATCATGTTTATAAAATATTTCTACTGTTTAATATATATATTAAGGACGAATCATTATTGGACCATTAGAGAGTGTACCCCTTCGGGATTAGGCGGGATACTCATTGAGTACACGTTGATTACGTACTCATACTACACTTCTGTGCATTTTTGTTGCACAGGTATATGTACCCCTAGCAGCCTACTGGGCGTAGCAGTGTAGATGATTCTGGGACTAGGTGAGCTGCATTATTCGAGGCGACCCGCAGCTAGTGTAGTTCCTTTCAGCATTTTTATATTTATTCCTTGTCCACTGTATTTCGGACAGATGTTGTATTTCATTTTCCTTATCAATAGATGCTCATGCACTTGTGACACCAGGTTCTGGGATGGTTTTCGAAAGACTTGTACTAATCATTTATTATTTAGTTTGAATTGAAGTAGAGATTGTTTTAATTATGAAAAATGGAAGGAAAAATCCTAGATTTTCAAAGGTAATTAAAAGAGAATTTAATTGATTTTTAGTTGGCTTGCCTGACAACGGTGTCCGGCGCCACCACAACCCTTAGTGGATTTTGGGTCGTGACAACATGGTATCAGAGCACTAGGTTCCCGTCGGTATCATGAATCATGAGCAAGTCTAGTAGAGTCTCGCGGATCGGTACGGAGACGTCTGTACTTATCCTCGGGAGGCTACAAGGATGTTAGGAGTACTTCCCTTCTTGATTTCCTTATCGTGCGGTTCGATTTCTTGAGTCTTATGCCTTTGATTCCTTCCTACTCAATCTTACGCGACACGGGCGCTTGTCATAAATCGAGAATTGAAGGATTGTAATGGTACTGTAGATGTGGTGCGGGATGTTTCTCCCGATATAGTTGGTTGGACTATTATAGTCGCCTGATGGAGGGATATTCTATTGTTTCAGCTCAGTAACAGAACTTCTAAGAGCCTTGAGGCTAGGCACAGGTTGCCAGGATGCTTGTGAGCGATCATTCCACAGTGTTGTTGTGATGGTAGGATGTTTGCCCACGTGGCGGGGCAGTGAATGAATTGAAGGGAGGTTTACTCAGTGTATAATCAAGGGAAAGACAGTCGGACTAAGGATGGTTGGATGTGGGCTGGTGGAAGTGATGAGACTTGGTAATTGCAAGCGTGGTGGAGTTCTCCTCTATATTGGGGTGCTGTTGTCCTAATTGGACGTACTAAGTTTGTCGATGTTATAATCTGCTACAATTCGCCTTTATGGCAGGATATTGTGAAATAGTATTGGAGATACGACTGTCAGATATCGCATGGTGCGGTGGTTTAGGATTGAATCAGTATTTCAAATGTTGACGGTTCGAGAAAGGTGACCTTCGAAAAAGTTTAAAGTTAGTAACAAATTGTGGATTCAAGTTCCAGGAAGATACATTTTATTAAGGCAACAACGGAGCAACAAAAGATGAGAAAACATGTGGGAAGTGTCAGGTAGAGTTTTGAACTTCTAAGGGGCCAGGTATAAGAAGCGTAGGTCGAGCAGTTGATTAAAAGAGCGAGTTTGCCCAATGTGGGAGAGTGGCAGAGCTGTATAGGGCTTGGTAATAAGATGACTATGCTCCTTAAGGAGAGTTTGGAACGATTTTAGAATACTGGTGCTTAGTTATTGTGGTCTACGGGCTTAATTTGAAGTAGGGATTCTTGTGCGGCCGGAGATTTAGTATAACGGAAAGGAGCCGCTTAAATGAAGAAGGATGCAGCATAAATTTAAATTGGAAGGATGTTGTCGCACATTTAAATGATGTCACGAGGGGTAAATGGACCTGTGCAACTGGAGAGTGAGCTCACACTCAAGGAGGGTCATTGATGTCGTAGTAATTGTACCCTGTCCAGCAGTGTGGGAAGATACCGGGCAGAGCCTTCTATAGGCAGGTTACCCAAGTGAGCAGGTTAGCAGTCACGTGGTTGGCGAGGCTTCTGCGAAGAATTTTATCGGTTATGTAGCAAAGAGATCGGTCGTGCAAATGTAGTGGGCGAATCAGAGTATAAAAGAATGGGGTTTTGCAGAAAGAATCCAAGAATTTATGCGGTTAATCGTGCAAGGTTATGTCTATGGAAGCTAGGGAATCTTGGTGAATTCCAGAGTTGTGAAATAATGGCTTCAAGCTAAGTGGGAGAGTCCCACCTCTTATGATGGGGTTGCAGAGTTAACTCCTCGCGAGGTTTCAGGTTATTAGCATATTGTTGGGCTATTTCAGCTACGGGAAAAAACCATAAGTGGTAATCTGGGCAAAGGAATTATTAAAGGTGGGCTATCGTTGGCCTTATTGGATCAAGCTCAGACTTGGGGGAAAGATTCAGGATTTTGCTTTGTGCAGATGCGGGTTCAAAGGGAAGTGATTCGGCGGGTTCTTTGCCAAGGGGGTACTCGTGTGATGGTAGACTCATGAAATTGATTATATTCGGGGCCAAGTTAGAGTGGGTGGCTCTCGACAACGGTCATGGTAAATTCACGAGATGAGGTGTGATGCCTAATGATTTCGAGCGTATAATTACGGGTAAAAGAATCAAGCTTGTTAGCTACCTATGAGAAGGGGCGCAGAATGATCTGTGATATTTTGGCTTGCAGTGTGGCATTTGGGAGGTACGGAATAATTTGTGGGATTTGAGATGGCATAGTCTCATGATTCAAGGTAGTACGGAATAAGTGCAGATGGAGTATGCTATGTATTGTATGGAGTTGGTATTATTTCTAAGGCAATCAAGGATAAATTGGAAGAAGATAGATTGGTTGGACATAATTTAGTTGGCATATTGGCGGTAGAGATCTGCTCTTTCAGCGTGATTAAGTTATGCAAGTGATCTGTGGCGGTGCATACGAGGCTTGTCAGCCGCTGTAATTGATATTATTCTGAAGCATTCTACTTTTATGGCTTGTTATGTGGAAGCAGATTCCGGAAGGGCTATGGTGGCTTAGACCACTACTTAGATGTTTGCATGTTCTACGATTATGAGTATTCGCCTGTGTGTTACTGTGATTCTCCTAAAGTGAGTTCATTGAAAAGCTTTGATGTGATGAAGTATTAATCCATTAGCAATTCTGGAATTATGACGAAGAATCGTGTCACACTGTTCATGGGCATGTCGGGAGCAGCGAGTAATATGAAATTTGAAACGAGAATCAAAGTTGCAGTTCGGTGTGGACAAAGATGTCACAAGCTCGGATGAGCAGGAAAGGAGTTTCGGTGTTTAAAGTAAGATGGGATTGTCTTCAGCGTCACCTAAATTGGTGTTTTGTAAAGAGAGCTTGTATCATGGTTAATGATTCTTGATCGCTTTTCAGTGTTAGTACGGTTGGTGGGTTGAAGGTAAGACCCAGTTAATTGTTATGGTAGATTGTGGGAGTGTGTTCCACAGGAAGATTGCATAAATGTGGCACGTAGCCACTTGATTGATTAAAGATCTAGACCAAGTATGAAGAATTGTGATGATATCGTTAAATTGAGAATGGATGCCTGGAGGGCACTCGGATTCTGAGTTGTGGACTGTACTCCGGTTATGATAGTTGTCCTTGTGTGTTATGAGAAGAGGGAAATTAGTATGGACCTTTGAAAGGTTATTGGCTTAGTTTGATATGATCAGGATCGACTTGAGGTCGGTGGATGGATTTAAATGTGAAATTGGGCTCTATGTCAGGCCAGTTGTGTTCATTTCAGTAATGCGCTCCTTATGGAGTAGTTAGGGTGTTATTTTATTGTCAGATAATCCATGTAGTGATGCATTGCGTCGTGGGAGTTGTGAGACGGCTTGAGGAATTTTTTATGTGTTGAGGATCCGCATAGAAATGATGTGCTATGAGCAAGATGGCTCTTGAGATTCAGATTATATATCGCACCCCCGTTATGCTTGGGTTTTGTAGCTTATGGCGCTATATGTTCCCTCGGGGATGTTTTTATGCATTTAGCATGCTTATGACCGATATTCGGTATTTTGTTATAATGAGCAAATTTGGCCCGATATGCATCTCCTTATGTGAGTTCTATATATGGATCGGGTGGCACGCCGCCATGGGTATGTTATATAGATCGAGTTGCACGCCGCAACAGTGTGATGTTTAGTATAGTTCCCCTATTTGCCTTATGTGTTTTGTTTCCCATTTTCCGAGGGAAGCTCATTCTAGCGGTGAGCCCGCGTCGCATGTATGATTCGCGAGCGGGGTATCTGTTTAGCATGTTGCCCGCGTCGCATGTATGATTCGCGAGCGGGGTAGTTAGACCTCCTTTTCAGAGTTCGTTTCCTTCTGTATCATGTTCTAATTGGTAGCCTATTGGCACATGCTAGCATCATATGGGACTTTTGATTGTGTCCGAGGTGGCTTATTTCCTGAGCAGTTCGTACTGGGTGAGACGGGGTTATTGGATTTAGGGCCAGTGCAATTTGATTATATGAAGTGTATTAAGGAGCTAAGACCATTAGATGGTTCAGGAAGAGGCAATGACTCTTGTCAGGGGTATAGACCCAATGATTTATTGATTCAGCAGTTGATTATGAATTTCGGCACGTGTCGGTGTTGTAAAAGTTAGAGCAAGACCCATGGAGGTCATAAGGTGCAATGGGAGCATCAGATCCGTGGAATTTCGATTAATTCGATCAGAAGGGTCATTGTGGTCCTATGAGTAAGTGATGCAAAGTGTGAATTCAACAAAGTTATGCAGTCGTGTTTGAGTACAGCATGTAGTGATTGATATGGTGATCGTATGTTAGGAAACAGGCCTAGCATTGATTTCCGGATGTTAGAATTGGACTTTGACGTGTATCTGCCTGAATAAAAGAGAATATCTTCATAATTGGTCGAGCTAATGTGCTCAACTGGATTGTGGTATCACGGGAAGATGCATGAGAAGTTAAATAACTATTTCAGACCACTCCAGTGTAGTTCTCAGCACGTTCGAGGATGAACGTATGTTTAAGTGGGAGAGAATGTAACGACCCGACCGGTCGTTTTGAGCCCTACCGCATCGTTTAGCAGTCTGAGGCCATGAGTAGCTTCATTTCAGGTGTTATGACTTGTACGCGTGATCGGAATTGAATTTCGGGAAGTTCGGGGTTGATTTGTGAAGAGAATTCTCATTTCGAAAGCTTAAAGTTGAAAGAATCAACTAGGATTGGAATTTTGAGTAAACTACCTCAGAATCGGGATCAGAAGGTTCCAGCAGGTTCGTATGATGATTTCGAACTTGGGCGTATGCCCGGATCGTGTTTTGGATGACCCGGGAGCGTTTCGGCGCCTATTGTGGAAGTTGGCATTTTGGAAGAAATTTCATAAGTTTTGCTTGAAGTGTATTTCTGTGTTATCGATGTTCGTTTGGAATTCCGAGACTGGGAGTAGCTCCGTATGGTAATTCTGGAGTTGGGAGCGCGATCGAAAGTGAATTCGGAGGTCCGTAGGTCATTTTGAAGCCATTTGGCTAAAGATAGAAATTTGAAGGTTTTTGAGAAGTTTGACCGGAAGTGGACTTTTTGATATCGGGGTCGGAATCTGATTCCGGAAGTTGGAGTAGGTCCGTAATATCAAATATGACTTGTGTGCAAAATTTGATATCAATCCGACATGATTTGATAGGTTTAAACATCGGAAGTAGAACCTGGAAAGTTCAAAGTTCATAAAACTTGAATCGAGGTGTAATTCATGGTTTTAGCATTGTTTGATATGATTTAAGGTCTCGAGCAAGTTCGTAATGTGTTTTGGGATTGGTTGGTAGTTTTGGTTGAGGTCCCGGGGGCCTCTGGGGGATTCCGAGTGGCTAACGGATAAAAAAAATGGAATTTGGGAAGACTGAAGGCTGTTGCTTCTATCATAACTGCATTTGCGGTTCTTGGACCGCAGAAGCGGGACCGCAGATGCGGTCAAAAGCTTGCAGAAGCGGAAAGGGGCCAGGCCCAAGGAAACCGCAGAAGCGGCCCAGGGACCGCAGAAGCGGTTCCGCTTAAGCGGCCCTTAGACCGTAGAAGCAGTCCAGCTCCCTCTTGCCCAAAGCCGCAGAAGCGGCCAACAATCGCAGAAGCGGAAAATGCACCGCAGAAGCGGAATACCTGGAGGCAACAAGGTTGTTTTAAATCGTAATTTGAGTTTATTTCTCTCATTTTTCATGGCTTGGGGCGATTTTGGGGAGCTTCAAGAGACGATTTTTGTCATCAATAAAAAGGTAAGTTATTCCCCCTTATTATGAGTTAAATACATTGATTACGTATAGATTTTAGCATGTAAATGGGTAGAAAATTGAGGGTTAGAGGAAGACCTAGAAAATTAGTGTTCTTGAATTTTTACCACGAATTTGAGCATGGAATTAGGAGTAAATTATATTTTTGAGCTCGTGAGTTCATGGGTAAACTTTATCTTTGAGAAATTTCGGATTCCGAGCACGTGGGCCAGAGGGCATTTTTGTCAACTTTCCAATCGGGGTTAGGAATTGTTATAAATTGGATTATAATGAGTACCTTAGCATACATTAATGGATTTGTATAACCATTGGCTTGTTTTGGAGCATTGTGCGTTGGTTCAAGCCTTCAGAAGAATGTAGAATGCCTGTCATGGATCTTCAGAGCGAGGTGAGTCTCCTTTCTAATCTTATGAGGGGAATTTACCCCATAGGTGAGTTAAATTGGTTATGTGATCCTATTTGTGGGGGCTACGTACGCACGAGGTCACGAGAGTCCGTGCGTAGCTACTATTATGATATTGTCCGGGTAGTCTAGGACCCAAAAGCATGTTATATTTGGATTAATTGTGAACTCATTGATGGCTTGAATTGCTTAAATCACATTAAATTAATAAATGGATTTAAAAAAAAAGACTTAAGCTTCGTTTTCTCAAATTATTAAAGAGAATTGGCCTTTCTTGGATGATTGCTCCATGTTGACTTCTTGACTGACTGTCTGTCTGTGTGTGTTTATTTTGGAACGGGCCGAACGCCTCGGTAAATTAATAGATGCATCTATAGGCGCGCCGTCGACCCTCGACAAGTGCACATTTATTTCGGTTGGATCGGGCCGTCGCCTCGGTGTGATTGCGCATGCTTGTGATGCTGCCTGATCTTAATAAAGTTATTATTGACTTTTTATGGCTTAAAAATATTTGGATTATATTTAGAAAGAAATTCTGGAAATTTTTCTATGAAAGAATTACGTGTTTACTTGTTTCCTCTATCTGGATTAAAATTATGTTTATAAAACAAATCCACTGTTTAATATATATATTAAGGACAAATCATTATTGGACCATTAGAGAGTATCAAAGTTGACCATCTCGTCTCTACCCCTTCGGGATTAGGCGGGATACTCATTGAGTACACGTTGATTACGTACTCATACTACACTTTTGTGCATTTTTGTTGCACAGGTATATGTACCCCTAGCAGCCTACTGGGTGTAGCAACGCGGATGATTCTGGGACTAGGTGAACTGCATTGTTCGAGGTGACCCGCAGCTAGTGTAGTTCTTTTTAGCATTTTTATATTTATTTCATGTCCACTGTATTTCGGACAGATGTTGTATTTCATTTTCCTTATCAATAGATGCTCATGCACTTGTGATATCGGGTTCTGGGATGATTTTTGGAAAGATTTGTACTAATCATTTATTATTTAATTTGAATTGAAGTATAGATTGTTTTAATTATGAAAAATGGAAGGAAAAATCCTAGATTTTCAAAGGTAACTAAAAGAGAATTTAATTGATTTTTAGTTGGCTTGCCTGACAGCGGCGCCACCACGACCCTAGTGGATTTTGGGTTGTGACATTTTGAGTTTGTTTAGGTTGACTTCCAAATTACGATTGCATCATGGATAATTTCATGAGAGCTTTACAAAAGATTTGAATAAAATTATGTTGTTTACACATAATTTTATCACTTCTCTCACACATTCGAATTTATTGCATTTAACAGCAAATTTTATGTTTGTCAATGTAGAAGGAATAGATCCAATAATGCAATTTCAGAGCGTACATTGGCGCAATTGGAGAAATTTTGATGCTTCATGACTACTAAAAAACTCTTCATTTCTCTATAAGATGCCAAGATGGTATTGATGTATATGGTGCTTTTCACTATTCACGCATCACTTCATACTTCCTCCTTATGTTTTTTTTGTTAAGAAGCAAAACGTATGTAAATCCTGATAACTTTCAGTGGAGCTTCTTAGGAGAGAAAGAGATGCTGAAATTTTCCAAGAGTTTTAAATCGATCTTTCACAAAGGCGGACTTTTAGCGACTTAATTCGTAATTGTGATACATTTTCATGTTCTAACAAACTGCTCTTATTTTTAATATTTATTTCTATTCTTTACATAGATGCCCCAATAAAACTTTTTTTCAAATATATTTAGGCAACTGCCATGCCCGGAGGAAGTTGAAAGTTGTGTTATCACTTATTACACGCTCAGAGTAGTGAGACAAAAAGACCCTATCACTTCTTCCTTTCTTTTCAATGTGTATATAGGGTGATATAATTTTGAGATGGTATGGACATTATATTGAATTTTCAATCTGGTGATACTAACATCGTGTTTTATACATTTATTAAACGTCTTTTCTTCGTAATGTTCCTTATGAGATTTCTTTATTCTTATACACCAAAGTTTTTATGGGCAAAGTGATCGTCAGAGGCATCTTGATAATGCTATATAATTTAATTTATCCTTTCTCTGTTTCTGATAAAACTTATCGCTTGATGGCTATGCTTTTTTCCTGCGATAAAAAATATTAATAATAAGGAACTAATAAATATAATATGTTTAGTTTTCTACGGTTTTCTTAGACATGAAATAAGGAAAAATTGAGAAAAAAATAAATAAGAATGCTGGCTGTAGAGGACTGTCATATCATCTGGCAAATTTTCAGCTTTATATTATACATATAGATTCTTAACATCACTTTATTGATGATCAATTTTAAAAGATTTTGTAGTGATGATTTACAAAAATAAGGAGACAAGAAATAAAAAGATGGCGCTTGAAAACAAGAACGCAATTGGTGACTTCAAGAAGAAAAATTCACTTAAATTTTGATGGAACTTAAGTAAGGTAGGTATTAATTAATTTTTCTCTGTACTTTAGTATTCTACTTTTCTCTTTGAATCAAAATTTAGAGCATTCTTCTTTTGCTTATCCTTTTTTCTTATTTCTTATTATTATCATTTTTTTTTGGTTATTTCACCCTCTTTCTGTTTGTTTAGGTCACCGGCGGCAAATAATGGTCGTCGGAATTTCAGAAATACAATTTTTTCCGGCGAATTTTTTTTTCCGGCGAATTTTTTTTTTCCGGCTACAGATTTTTATCGTGATCTAAATGTGTTTTATATATATATATATAAGCTGAGAAAACTTTTTCCAGTTAAAATTTCAATACATCATTTTTTACTTGCGTGGGAAGGCTTTCCGATAATAAATTTTTTTCCCAAATCTCAGTGTATTTTGCGTTGCTTATGAATAAGTCTTTTAGAGAGTTTAATTTGTGTGTGAAAAGAAAAAATGGAGGAAAAACGGTTAGACAAAGTCACCGGGGAATGAATATCCGCCGGAATTAGGGAAGAAACGAAAAAAAGTAAAAGAAAAAAGACAAAGAAAAAGGAAAAGGAAGACGGAAAAAAAGTAAGAAAAAATGCTAAAAAAGAATAAAAATGTTACGACCCGGATTTTTCACCATCGGGAGTCGTGATGGTGCCTACTGTTGGAGCTAGGCAAGCCAAACGTTTAAACCTTTTTGGATAACAACAAAACAATAATAACAATAATAAGCCTTTAAATAAAAGCGGATGTCTTTTATAGCATAAATAACTGAAAATCCAGAATGCGGAAACTTAACATTTCACTACCCAAGACTGGAGTCGCTATCTCACGAACTACTAATGAGTGCTACAAACAAGTTTGAATAGAAAAAAATACACAGTGTCTATCTCGGCACAATGAAAATAAACAGAAGATATATAAAGGGACCCTGCGAACGCCAGCTAGGCTACCTCGTAGTCACTGGACTGAAGTCAGCTCCCACTTGATGTGCTACTGCTATGGTCCAAAAGCTGCTCCGGTACCGTGATCGGTGCAAAAAGCACAGAAGTGTAGCATCAGCATAACCGACCCCATGTGCTGGTAAGTGCCTGGCCTAACCCCGGCGAAGTAGTGACGAGGCTAGACAGGACTACCAAATCAACCTGTGAAGTTCAGTATATATATGTGCAATAAAAGGGAAGAATACCAAAACTAAACAGTAAAAAGAAACAGGGCACAACACTAATTAACAGAAACAAGAAATCCAACAGTTACACGGCATCAACCTTCGTGCTTTTACTCTCATCCTCACCCAAAGCAATCAAGTAAAATGCACGGCATCACCCTTCGTGCTTTCCTCACATAACTCTCATTTCATGGCACGGAATGATCCTTCGTGTAAATATAATCAAATCGGAGCACGGAATGTCCCTTCGTGCAGAATGTAATCAACAATGGCACGGAATGACCCTTCGTGCAAATATAATCAATAATGGCACGGAATGACCCTTCGTGCATTATCACTCTTCCTCACCCAAACAGCAATCACAACCAAACGGGCAAGGGAATGAAAAATAATAAGAATATGTCCCAGTAAGGGAAAAAATACAATTAAACAACTAAAATCCCGGCAAGGGAGTAATAACAACAACTTTCACATCCCGGCAAGGGAGATAATCAATATACTCAAACCATCACGGCAAGGGATTAATCACATCTCTTTTCATTTCTTTCATTTCTTATTCAATAGTATTTTTATCGTCCGAGCCAACGTTCCAAAGAATTCACAATTCACAACTTAATCCTCATACTCTTCACATTAGGTAGAAATAATTAATTTAGCCTGGAAGGGTCCCAAAATATACCAAAATAAACACAAACAAAGACCCACGGTCATGCTAGACATCGATGTATAGATACTCGTCGCCATGCCTATACACCGTACTCAATCATTTAGCAATTAACAATTAATAACACTCTAATCCTATTCCCTCAAGCCAAAGTTAGATCAAACACTTACCTCAAATGCTCCAAAAATCCACTCAAGCCACTAGTATGACTTTACCCCTCGAATTCACCACAAAACTGCTCGAATCTAGTCACAAATTACTTGAATGTATCAACAAATGCTAATTGAATCACCTTGAATGCATGAAAATGAATTTTCCAAAATTTTACTCAAAAATTCCCAAAATGCCCCCGGGCCCACTTGGTCAAAACCCGAGGTTCGAACCAAAACCCGATTACCCATTCCCCCACGAGTTCATATCTGTGATTTGTTTTGAAATCGGACCTCAAATTGAGGTCCAAATTCCAAATTTTAAGAAAACCTAGGTTCTACCCAAAATCCCCATTTTCACCCATGAAAAAACCTTGATTTTAAGATGAAAATATGATTAAATGATGCTAAAGATTGAAGAAATTAAGTGAAAATCAACTTACAAATGGATTGGAGAAGGAAGGGTTCTTGAAAAATCGCCAATGGGTGTTTGGGTTTGAGAGATATGAAAAAATGAGGCTTAAAATCGTCTAAGTAAGAAAATTGCAGATTGCAGATATGGGAATTGCGAACCTGGGTTCGCAATTGCAAACCCACTAGATTTGGGAAATGCGAGAAAAGAGTTTGCATTTGCGAACCCTGTCCAGATGCCCAGTCTTCACATTTGCGGAATTTTGTTCGCATTTGCGATGTCCGTATTTGCGGAAAATCCTTCGCTTTTGCGATCCCAGGCAGACCTGGCTAACTTTGGATTTGCGAAGCTGACTTTGCATTTGCGATACTCGGATTTGCGAGCCAGGCTTCACAAATGCGAAGCCTGCAGGTCTGAAGCACCTGTTGCAAATCAGCAGCCCAAAGTTTAAGAAAAACAACTCGATACTTATCCAAAACTCACCCGAGCCCTCGGGGCTCAAAACCAAACATGCACACAACCTCAAAAACATCCTACGGACCTACTCGCGTGATCAAATCGCCAAAATAACATCATATACATAGAATCAAGCCTCAAAACACATGATTTCCTTCTAAGTTTCATAAACTTTAAAATTTGGAACTTATAGTCCGAAACACGTCATACAACGTCCGTTTTCAACTAAACATTACAGATAGCGCTTAACATATATTTAAGACTTGTACCGGGTGTCGGAACTAAAATACGAGCCCGAGACCATCACTTTTTGATCAAGTTTCATTTTTATTTTCCTTAAACATTTTCAGAAAATAATTTCATGGAAAAATTCATTCCTCGGGCCTGGGACCTCGGAATTCGATTCCGGACATACGCCCAAGTCCCATATTTTTCTACGGACCCTCCGGGACCGTCAAATCACGGGTCTGGATCTGTTTACCAAAAATGTTGACCGAAGTCAACTTTAACCATATTAATATAAAAATTCATCATTTTCACACATAATTCATATTTAAGCCTTCCGGCTACACGCCCGGTCTGCGCACGCAAATCGAGGCAAATAAAAGTGAGGTTTTCAAGTCCTCAAAAGCACATAATGAATGAGGAAACAGGTGATGACCCTTTGGGTCGTCACATCCTCCACCTCTAAAACAACTATTCGTCCTCGAACGGACAAAAGAAAGAAGTACCTGAGTCAGGAAATAGATTTGGATAATGGCTCCGCACATCAAACTCGGACTCTTAGGTCGATGCCTCAGGAGGCTGACCTCTCCACTGGACACGCACTGAAGGAAAACTCTTCGACCTCAACTGTCGAACTTGCCGGTCTAGAATAGCTACCGGCTCCTCCTCGTAGGATAGATCCTTGTCCAACTGGACAGTGCTGAAATCTAACACGTGGGTAGGATCGCCGTGATACCTCCGAAGTATAGACACATGAAACACTGGATGCACTGCTGACAAGCTAGGTGGCAAGGTACGTCTATAAGCCACCTCTCCCACATGATCTAGAATCTCAAATGGGCCAATGAACCTAGGGCTAAGCTTGCCCTTCTTCTCGAATCTCATCACGCCCTTCATAGGCGATACACG
>MU739626.1:0-11055 GCA_026770625.1 Nicotiana glauca
AGTCTGAACCCCCACAGTGAGCGCCGGGTACCCATGGATCGGGCTACGCGCCGTAGCGATCATGTGCATTGCATTGATGCATTGATATATTTATCTGCTTTGACTATTTCTATTAGCTGTTGTTACATTGTTAAATGTGTAGGAGTACTGGCTTCGCCTCACATGGTTGTATATTGGGAATTCCTACTTTCAAGTCATTATATATGTCTATTACCACTGAGTTGGAAGTACTCACTTTACTCCCTGCACCTTGTGTGCAGATTCAGGTACTCCAGGAGCTATCTAAGCTTATTGCTGCTCTTCAGGGCTTTTACATGGAGTTGTCGATGTAGCTGCCTGACGTCCGCAGGACCCGACTTCTCTCCTATTTCCTGTTATTTGACTTTTTCCGCGTACTTTAGACTATGTTGTTTTATAGTATACTTATGCTATTCTGGTAGAGGCTCTTGACTCATGACCCCCAGATCTTTGGGAGGTTGTTCAGTATTATTGATTTTCGAAATTATTTCTATCTTTCAGTTATTCTTCTAGTTAAATGCTGTTAATGATTTTCAACCAAATAGTTTTGAGCTTTACGCTCGGGTTGAGAGTGAAATTGGTCGGGCTTGCCTAGCAGTTGTGTTGGGCGCCATCACGACCGAGGTTGGGGTCGTGACAAAAATATTCTAATAAAAGAAGAAGATGAAAATAGGAGGAAAAAATTCTTACAGTGAGTTTTAACCTTCCAACCAAACCTATTAGAAAGGTACTTCCAATGTCTAACTTCCACTAGAGCAATTGTCAATAACTTTTCTACCCAACCACGAAAATTGGAAATCTCTTCAACAGTTTCCATGGTTGCTGAAATAAGAAAAGCAAAATAGTCACGGGAAGTACAAGCTCTTTTTTGAAAAAAAAAAGAGAAGTTGTAAAAAAAAACTTACGTACAAAATTCCACTTTTCATGGAATGGTATATTTTCTTCACCTACTAGCCCTACCGTGGGAGCAATAACAAATCGGTCGTACCAGCCACGATCAATATCATCCTCAGGGCTGACTAAAACCCTGTTACTCCTCTCTGCCAAAGTAAAAATTCCATGACACAATAGCTTGGGGGAATATAGATGGATTAAGTGAAAAAAGGTAAAAGGCGGTTGAGCCAAATTAGCCAAGTATCTTAAACATGCAACAACCCTCCATACAATAGGGCCAATTTGTCCTAAACACACATTAAAAAAGCGATAGCAATCGATAATAACAAGATCAGTAGGGGATCTAAAATCCAGTGTAAAGGGGTATGTATACACGAAAGAAAAGCCAACCTTGTAGGACATGATCCTTTTATTTGCATTAGAAATTATAATTGGGAAATCAAATTTCCAGTGGCAATCTCTACGGAGAGCAGAGATCAAACCTTCAGCAATCTAAGAAGGGTAAACGTCAACACGATCAAGAGAGGACATAGAAGAAACGTGATTCCTAATCGATTCTCTATCAGTATAAAAAGAAAGTTCAGAGGGGATAATTTCACCTACTGTTGGTTCACGGACTGGTTCATTAGAGTCCCTACTTTTGGCAGAAGATCTATGTGGAAGAGAACCCCTAGTTCTAGAAGAAGGAGGAGGAATAGAATTAGGTACAGATGAAGGCGAACCTCGAATGGACATTGATCCTAAACTACGTAACCTACCTCCTCTCCTGCTCCTAGTTGGAGCAAGAGGAAGTTCATCTACAATAAGAATTTTACGAGGATCGGGGAGAAAAGACAAATGATATATTTATACTCAGAAACAACCGCCAAACAAAAAAGGTAATGATGGAAGCGTCATAATGAAAATTGTCACTTAGTGATTGATGTAGCCGCAAAAAAGCCCTAAAAGGCGTTGAATGATTGCAGACCCAATCAAAAGACGCCACGTGCCACGAGCATTAAATGGAAGTTACATGCTAAGTGTCAAAAGGTATAATGGCGGCAAAAATTCCCGCTTTAATGAGATCCACTTCCCAAATATTTAATTGTTGAATAAATGGCAAATGGGGGGACTATCTTATTGGGGAAAATCAAGTTAATATTTGATTTTAATTATGTGCTGACATGTCAAGATACGTGGATTAATAAAAATATGACAGCTGGCAGAGAGTATCCGAAGAGCTGTGAGGCTTAACAGGTACGGGCAAGAATACCAGAAGATAAGAATGGACGATTACTTGTATCTCTTGATAACTTGAAGAGACATCGAAAGAATGAACCTGGTTAGCAAAAAGTACAAATACATATTATCTGTAATTAATGAGCATCAATGAGAGGAAGCGTTATAGAATCTCCACGAAACAGTTATGATTGTTAATTATAACATTACATTAATATCATTAATTACTCATAATGGCTCTATTATGAGGGGAAAGAAACGTAGTACTTAGAAAGAGATATAAAAGGAGATAAATAACATTTGTATGGGACACACTGATTATTGCTGAAATATACTTATTTACATTGCAGAAAATTTGTTTACTATGTTATTCTATCAATCGTAATTTTTCTTTTCTTGTTATTCAAGCATCTCTTTATTCGATTATCGGTAACCGGGGTTCTTCTAAAAATTACGTTTTGACCGAAATTCTTATTTTATATATATATACTTGTACCCCAAGTTAATTAGTATTTTCAAAATCACATAAATATTACTATTAAAACATGTGTTGGGTATGAACAAAATTTAAAGGAAAAGAGTGTAAGGTCAAGATGAAAGGTTAATGATATTATTATGATAAAAATCTAACTTTAAAAGAGAAAAGGACAACCCCCCCCCCCAACCACCCCCCACCCCTAAAAAAAGGACCACAATTATTTTTCCTAACGAGAAATTTTTGCAACGTAACTTCCATGTTAATCAAATTATTTTTCAAATAGAAATAGATTCAAGTAATTATAATTATAGATGGAACGAACAATGGAAATTGTATATTAATCCTTATAGAAAATGCTCGAAGCTTGATAAAGATGGAAAAAGATTAGAATTGCGTCGGAGTCAGGCTTTTGAAATTCCTTCGAGCAATGATCCGATTAGAGATGTAAATAGGGAAGGCGGGCAGGGCAGGGCAGGGCAAGTGTCAACCCCTCAACATTTTAACCCACCCTGCTTTAGAATACAATTCTGTCTCACCTTCCCCGTTTAATACTCCCTCTGTTTCAATTTATGTGAACCTATTTCCTTTTTGGTCCGTATAAAAAAGAATGACATTTTTCCTCATTTGGAAACAATTTACATTTATGCAATGATTTATAGCCACACAAAATATTTGTGCCTCATTTTACACCACAAGTTCAAAAGTCTTCTTTCTTTTCTTAAACTCCGTGCCCAGTCAAATGAGTTCACATAAATTGAAACGGAGGGAGTAGTAAAATTCTTAGATTTGACCCGTCCTGCTTTGCCCCACCCTATTTAAGCATTGCCCTGCCCTGATTCATTAAGCTTTTGCCCTGGCCCTGCCTTGCCTTTGTCCTGTCCCATTTCCATCTCTAGATTCGATTGTGCTGTTACTAGATAGCAGGAAGATGTTAGACATCTTTTTGATTGGTTCAAAATATGTTTTATCCAAAAGAGTTGAATCTCGTAAATCAGGAAAGGTAACCGCATCTCAAATATTGATTGGTCCAACGTGAGTAGGAATAGTTTTGCCGTTGACGTTTATTTAATTATAAGTTCAATAATAACTACGAAAGAAGATACGGACAATCTATCAACAACCACAGCAATAACACTGATCCACTAAATATCCACTAGCGAGGTATAGGGAGGGTAGTGTTATAGGGAGGGTAGTGTATAGGCAGATCTTACTCCGACCTCGAGGGATAGATAGGCTGTTTCCGAAAAACCTTCAACTCCTTTTATTTAATTCGGACAATCGATCAACAACAACAACAATAACAACGACCCACTAAATATCCACTAGTGAGGTTTGGGGAAGGTAGTGTGTACGCAGACCTTACCCCTTTCTGAAAGACCCTCAATTCCTTTTATTTAATTCGGACAATCGATCATGATTAAATTAGAAGCCTCTTGGAGAATTTTTTTTTTTTTTTTATAACTGTGATTTCCGGGCATCGCTTTGCGAACCTGACTAGCTGTACCCACCGGATCCCGCTGTTTCAATGCGGGTGCACGGTTAGTTCCACGGGGCTCTGGAGACGCGGCCGGTTTGTAATGTCTCCAGTGGCCCTACGGGGGCTCGAACTGGCGACCTGAAAGACTTTGTCTTCAAGACTTTACCATTGAGCTACCCCTCAAGGTTTAGCCTCTCGGAGATGAACTCTTAAAATTACTTGGATGACTATTAAGCTCTCAGACTCAAAGTGAAGAAGATGAGCAACAATTCTTTAAAAAAAAATGGAAGAACTAACTTGAATGGTTGAAAGGGTCAAAGTTTATTCTATGCAGATATATAGTACTCAAAAGCATTCATTCTTTCATAAATTCGATCGCTTCAGTTTTCACAACGTACCTGTCATATTTTCTTAATTTGCAAGTCTAACCATTAGTGAACTTTGAGTTGGTCCTAATAATAATACAATGTATTTATTTTAAAGAGAATGAAACTATGTACTCACTCGAATAGGAATCCTATAACTTTGAAATAACTACTGGAAAATGAAATTAAAGTAATTCCAAGAAAGTCATGAAGAGACTACACTAATAACTCTGAAGTAAGTGCTTGTCAAATACAAGAACTTCACGCCAATTACTTCCCATTTAATTACTCCCTCCGTTCCAATTTATGTGAATCTATTTGACTGGGCACGGAGTTTAAGAAAAAAATGAAGATTTTTGGAATTTGTGGTTTTAAGCAAATCCAAATGGGGCCCAGAGTATTTGTGTGGTTATAAAAGTTTCTCATTAAGGGTAGAATCGTAAGTTTAAGCTAAATTGTTACCAAATTTAGAAAGGGTTCATTCTTTTTTGAACGGACCAAAAAGGAAATAGGTTCACATAAACTGGAACAGAGGGAGTAATTCTTTTAGTATTTTGGAGGGTAAATTTATTATTTGGCAACAAAAGTAGTGTTTAGATAAGGGTCGGGTAGAAAATGTCTTTCAACTTTTAATGGATAATTTGGTAAATATTTAATTTTATACTTAGAATCTGTTTGGAAAGCCACCCTGTAATTAGAATTGGTATAATTACTAGGATAGTAATTATGTAGTTGTGTAATTACGACGACATGTTTGTTTTTCATAGTATAATTACAAGTTTACTGTTTGGTTGCACAAGTGTAATTACATTATTAGATTAAATTTTAAATTAAGTAATTATCAAAACTACAAATTAATATAATAAATATATGCCAATAAATTTTTATAAGTATAAATGATATTATATTTGATATTTAAGATGTATATTTTTTCGTGAATATACATTAATTAGTAATCGTATAATTATAAATTATATTGTAAAAATAATTTTTATATATATTTTTAAAATAATACTCCCTCCGATCCAATTTATGTGAATCTGTTTGACTGGGCACGGAGTTTAAAAAAAATGAAGACTTTTGGAATTTATGGTCCTAAATAAGTTCAAATGGGCCCCCGAGTATTTGTGTGGTTATAAAAGCTTCTCATTAAGGGTAGAGTATTAACTTTAAGCTAGATTGTTACCAAATTTAGAAAGGGTTCATTCTTTTTGGAACGGGCCAAAAAGAAAATAGGTTCACATAAACTGGAACAAAGGGAGTAATATTTAGTTTAGATACTTGCAAAAACTAAAAATATATGTTTTGTAAGAATATCATAGAATTCATGATTGACAAAATAAATTAATATTTATAAATATAATGTCATAACATTATTCAAATATTTGGCAAAACTAATCTATCAATTCTAACAAAAAATAAAAACATGTAATGTGAGCCAATACTTCTAAAACAAGTAAATTGGAACCATGAATATAACATAATTTCAAAAATAAAAAAATAAAATAGTTTAACATATGTCAAATTCCAACATAATAATAGTAAGTCACACTGCAACTTAAGATTAGGAAACACCACTTTTATTGCATCATTCATTATATGCCAAGTTATTAATGACTCATTATTTCTAATATTATGAGGTATAGTTTCAAAACATAGATCAATAAAATAAATAAAAAATAAAATATAATGAATTACGGAATCACAAGAAGTGAAGATGGAGAAATAAAAAATAAATAATGTACAAAGAAAAATATATTTAAAATTTCAAAATAAATTAAAAAGTAAAAATAAAATTAAAAAATTAAAATAATAGAAATAAAAAGTTATCAAGAAAATAAATTAAGATAAAAACAAAAAGAATGAAACTAAAAGGCAACCTTGTAATTACACAGTATAATTACTACCAATTCTCACCTCCCCTTGAGAATTGGAGTGTGTAGTTACACCCCTCCAATTACACTCAATTCCATGCTAACAAAGTAATTACCTGGCCAAACAAACATGCCAAACTGTGTAATTACACCCAAATCCATTACCAAGATGCCTTTCCAAACAGGCTCTTAGGTCTTCCCATTTTTAAATTCACGCTAAAATTTCATTAAATCAAGGGTAAATACGAGATTATTTGCTAACGATAGGGCACAAGTGATAAATATTTATTCACATTCGATATTTGCACCTAACTAAATAATTAACTTTAAGAATCAACAAATCAACGTGAAAATGCATATCACTTAACTATGACTAAATGTTAAAAAGTATATATGCAACAGTCAATACATATATCTTATACTCAAGTGTAATAAATATACAAATTAAGATATTTCATATTGTAAACGGGTAAATTCAAATTTTGTCCCAAAAATTAATTCCTCATAAGCGAATCTGTCGAGGCCAGTTAAATCTTACAAAAGCATACCATTACACTCTTGGGAACCAACCAAATAGTTTCCTATAAATAAGGTTGTAACAGTCGGAGTACGAGTCTTCGTTTTATGGAAACTCGACAGCTAAAGAGATAATTGCGTTTAACCATTACGAAACCCCATTTTCCATAACTGACCATCAGCACCACCCCTCGCCACCCTATCACCACCTCCTTCTCGCCCTCCGTTCATGGCTCTTTGGCTGAGGGTGAGATTCATCAACCCTTTTCGGGATCACAACACCATTGAACTTTACCAATCGTGTATTTTTCCCCTTTTCTTTTCATCAACAATAATTCTTCTTTGTGAAAGATAAGGTTTTTGATTCTTTAATTTTAGGAAATAAATTAAAAGGTCCGCTGTTAATATATGGCGGACATAGTAAAACAAATCCTAGCAAGGCCAATACAATTAGCGGACCATATAACAAAGGCCGCTGTCGATGTTAATAACTTCGAACAAGATTGTCTGGACATCAAAACCAAAACAGAGAAGCTAGCAGCACTTCTCCGACAGGCTGCACGTTCCAGCAACGACTTGTACGAACGTCCAACACGTCGAATCATCGATGACACGGAGCAAGTTCTTGACAAGGCCCTTACCCTCATTTTCAAATGCCGTGCCAATGGTTTGAGACGTGTTTTCACCATCATCCCTACTGCTGCTTTTAGGAAAACAATCCAACAGCTCGAGAATTCTATCGGTGATGTTTCTTGGCTCCTTCGTGTTTCCACCCCTGCTGTTGATGGGGATAATGAATATCTCGGCCTTCCTCCTATAGCTGCAAATGAGCCAATTTTGTGCCTTATATGGGAACAGATAGCTATCTTGTGTTCGGGCTCGATAGAGGAACGTTCGGATGCAGCAGCTTCTCTTGTCTCATTGGCTCGTGACAACGATCGCTATGGAAAGTTGATTATAGAGGAAGGTGGGGTTGGACCACTGTTGAAATTGGCCAAAGAAGGAAGAATGGAGGGTCAAGAGAGTGCGTCAAGGGCCATTGGCCTACTTGGCCGTGATCCAGAAAGCGTCGAACACATTGTGAATGCTGGTGTTTGCTCTGTGTTTGCGAAAATCCTCAAAGATGGGAACATGAAGGTTCAGATTGTGGTGGCTTGGGCTATTTCAGAATTGGCTGCACATCATCCCAAATGTCAAGATCATTTTGCTCAGACTAATACTATTAGATTACTGGTTAGTCATCTTGCCTTTGAAACCATTCAAGAACATAGTAAGTATGCTATTGCTAGTAAACAGACCATATCCATTAACAATATTGTGATGGCCAATACCAATTCTACTACTACTGTCAAAGACAGTGATGTAGATGGCAGTCAAATTTCACACCCAATGGGTGATCAAAAAACCACCCAAATGCATAATTTGGTGGCAAATATGATGGCTATGAAATCGAAAGACAGTGCTACGATGAACAATAATATACCAAAACCTAACCAACAACACAGCCCAGTACATCATCCTCATCATGAGCAGAAGCAGCACCAAGTCACCTTGTCCGGGACTAGCATTAAGGGGAAGAGGGAGAGCGAAGATCCTGCTACAAAGGCCGAAATGAAAGCAATGGCTGCCAGAGCACTTAGGCACCTTTGCGCGGGAAATGCTGCAATCTGCAGTAGTATTACAGAATCCAGAGCACTTTTATGCTTAGCAGTTTCGCTGGAGAAGGGACCTGATGAAGTACAATATCATTCGGCTATGGCACTAATGGAGATCACAGCAGTAGCTGAGACAAACTCAGACTTGCGACATTCTGCTTTCAAGCCCACTGCACCTGCTGCCAAAGCTGTCGTAGACCAGTTCTTGAGAATCATTGAAAAGGAAGACTCGGAACTGCTCGTTCCCAGCATCCAATCTATAGGGCACCTCGCAAGGACATTCCGAGCAACTGAGACAAGAATTATTGGTCCATTGGTGAAACTATTAGATGATAGGGAACCGGATGTAACACGTGAAGCTGCAATTGCACTTAAAAAATTTGCTTGCACAGAAAATTTTCTTAGAGTCAATCACTGCAAGGCTATAATAGAGGCAGGAGGCACCAAGCACCTAGTTCCACTAATTTACTTTGGGGAACAAATGGTTCAGATTCCTTCTCTGATTCTCTTGAGTTACATAGCAATGCATGTTCCAGACAATGAGGCATTAGGTGAGGACAATGTATACCGAGTATTGGAGTGGGCGTCGAAGCAGGGGCACTTAATGCAAGATCCCATTGTTGAAGATCTAGTTAACAGAGGCAGAGAAAGCATGGAACTTTATCAATCCAGGCATTGATCTTATCAAAATTTTGTAGTAATTCTTACTAATTGGTATGTCAAAATTTTAGTACTTTAGCTTGCTGTTAGTTTGTTCACTTGTCGTGCAGTGTACATAGATTAGCTTCTTCTGTATATTATAACAAGGACCTTTAAATCATTAGCCTTGTCTCTTCGACAGTAGAACATTCAGGCTACTGTTTGCACTCATGAATGTATTAGGGTTACTTCTTAACCTGTTTCTATTGCTGAAAAAGCAAACTTTGCAAACTCTTTTAGGTGATGGAAAAGATGAGTTTTTCGTGTGGGATAATCTGCAATTTTTTCTTTCTTTCCAGTCTTTTTAGTAATGACCAATACAAGCACATTTCTCGATTTATACGTATAAACTTGAACGTTTCTTTTAATTGTATTTAAAAGCTAAGTTCGAAACAGTTGCACTAGGGAATGAATTATGTGTTCAGTGCTAATCTACGGACTTAAAAACCTAAATCCACTTGTACTTGTAAGTCTTGTAATTATAAATAATACTTAGAAAAAAGAAGGTTGTTGAAGACAGCTTTTCAAATTCCATGGTTCTCACAACTCCCCAAACGTATGCCCATAACTTTGAATTGTCATTCTTTTAACGGAAAAGGGCCAGATTTGGCCCTCGACTCTTTGTTTGGGTATAATAATGTCCTTCGTCCACCTATTGGACCAAATATGTCCTTTCATTAATGTTTTTGGCTCACAAATGCTCGTTGAGTTAACGGAGGGACACGTGTCATCGTCATGTTGGCCAATTCTAAATATTTCTTAATTAATTAAAAAGATCCATTATTCATACCCGAAAAATAATTTTCTAAAGCAATTTTTCTAAAAAAATTTTTTACTAAAAACTGAAGAAAAAAAAGGAATTTTTTTTTCCAGTTTTTTCCAGTTTTGTTTTTCAAGTTTTTTTCTAGTTTAGAAAAATCTGAAAAAAATTGTAATTTAGTTTTTGATAAAAATGTAATTTATCAATTATAAGAAATAATTTAGCTCCTCCACCTTTAATAATTGATAAATTATATTTTTATCAAAAACTAAATTACATTTTCTTTTCCAGATTATACAAAAATTATTGTTTTAGTATTTTTCTAAAAACTGGATTTTTTATTTTGATTTTTCAAGTTTTTAGCAAAAAACATTTAGGTTTTTTTTCCAGTTTTACAAAAATATTGCTTTAGAAAATTGCTTTTTAGATTTTATTTTTATTTTTTACAAAAACATTGTTTTAGAAGAAAAATTCTGTTTTTTTGTAAAAACTAGAAAAAAAATTCCTTTTTTTCTTCAGTTTTTAGTAAAAAAAAATTTTTAGAAAAATTGCTTTAGAAAATTATTTTTCGGGTATGAATAACAGGTCTTTTTAATTAATTAAGAAATATTTAGAATGGACTAACAGGATGATGACGCGTGTCCCTCTGTTAACTCAAAGGGCATTTGTGAGCCAAAAATATTAACGGAAGGACATATTTGGCTCAATATGTGGATGGAGGACATTATTGTACCAAAACGAATAATTCAGGGATAAATCTGACCATTTTTCATTCTTTTAATTAGTGCTGGATGACAAATAGAGTTGTCAATATGGGTCGGGCCGGGCTAGCCCAGCCCAATCCACGTGGGCTTTAGCAATTAACGGGGTGGGCTGGGCTAGCCCACCATTTTGATGAGCCTTATAATGGTCAGCCCACCCCAGTCCTATATGGGCCGCAGGCCCCACGGGCCGGCCCATCATTTTTAAAAATATAATTTTATATTTTTCTTTAAGTTCTGACCTAATAAAAGATAATTATTTAAAATTTAAAAAAATATCTTATTGGAAAAAATACGCAAAACTTAATTATATTGTTTCAATATATCACAATAAATACTA
>MU739626.1:23456-121367 GCA_026770625.1 Nicotiana glauca
AAACTGCTTCTCGTGCCTGTTTAACTTCTTCTTCCCGTATCTGTTATCTCCCGTGTCTTTTTCTCAATTGTTATGCTTTGACCATTTGACCAGTCCACGTATCATGCCACGTCATTTTCAATATAAATCCAACTTTTCCCAATACAATAATCTGCATTTTTTCTTTTTTTTTTCCATTCCATCATTGTTAGCGATGGCAAAGATGGGAACCCTTAGTATATCTAGTAAAGTTAATGCCATGTGATCAGGATGTTACGTGTTCGAGTCGTGAAAATAACCTCTTACAGAAATGTATTATAAGGCTAGAGATGGCAGTGGGGCAGGGCAGTGCGGATCGGGACGTGTTTGGCTTAACCAACAAGAATTTCGCCCTGCCCCGGCCCGCTCGCATAACTATTTTTTAGTCTTCAACCTGCCTCGCCCCGCTTGGATCCGTCCATCCCCGCCACGTTTAAGTTTCTCCTATTATTTTTTCTTTATTATTTTTTCTAAAAAAATTAGTTTGACATTTTATTACTATTTTAAATAATGAATTTAATATTATTCAAGCAATTACATTTTTCTTTTGTCTGTCTAGAAAAATTTACATTGTCCATGAAATAAGAGAGACAAGATTCTATCAACCAATTAGTCAGTTGCTATACACCTAATATATATTCTTTTTAGTTTTACGTTCATCCTTAATTAGGAATCTTTAATTAATAGAGAGAAGAAAACGTGCACATAGGTATAGAAAGGAAATGGAGTAGTTGTACTCTTTCTGAACCCATAAACCACCAATCAGCTGACTATCGTAAGAGGGCATAATTATATAAGATAAAGGGTAGGGCTGGAATAAAACAAATATTAAAAATACATAATATCCCTTCTAACAGTTTGTAACAATGTTTCTCGATACAACATTGTCGAATAGTAGGCATTATATTGTCACGACCCGGATTTTCACCCTCAAGAGTCGTGATGGTGCCTACTTATGAGAGCTAGGCAAGCCAAATTTAATTACTTTTTCATTAATAGCTTAATCCCTTTTAACAACTATATGCAATTATACATAAGCAACGAAATTAAATAATAAGCAAAAGTCTTAATATTATAGAAACTGAATAGAAATGCGAAAAATTCAACAAAAGCCTCTGCCCAAGACTGGTGCCACAATACTCATGAACTGCTAAGAATACTAAATAGAAACGTCTGAAAGAGAACATAAACTGTTTGTCTCGAATACAATGAGATAACAGACAAAATAAAGGATAGAGGAGACGTTGGGCCTGCAGACACCTGCAAGGCTACCTTGGGTCTTGCTGGACTGAAGGCCTGCTCCCACACTACTGCTTCTGCTGTCCGAAACCTGGATCTGTGCAAAATAGCACAGAGTGTAGTATTAGCAAAACCGACCCCATGTGTTGGTAAGCGTCTGGCCAAACCCCGGTGAGGTAGTGACGAGGCTAGGACCAGACTCCAGATAAACCTGTGCAGATATATATACAAGTACAACAAAGAAGTAGCAAGAAAACAACAATTTAAAACTGAGGAAGGGAGCGTGCTTCAGGGGAAACAGATAGAAATAAAATATCAGGTATAATAGCACGTACATCTACAGTTTAACTTCTAGCAATAAATAAAAAGATAAGGCAACTTTTATATTCAACTCATCTTGTTGCAGGCGTGCAACCCGATCCCATTTCTCAATATCTCGTGGTCGGCATACCACCCGCTCCCATTTCAATATCATTCGTGGTAGGCGTATCACCCGCTCCCATTTCAATATCACTCGTAGTAGGCGTACCACCCTCTCCCACTTCAATGTCACTCGTGGTAGGTGTACCACCCGCTCCCATTTTAATGTCACTTGTGATAGATGTACCACCCGCTCCCATTTCATTACAATACACAATACAATCCGGGCAAGGGAATAATCAAATTAATACTCTTCCCGGCAAGGGAACAATAACAACAAGCCAAACATCCCGACAAGGGAGAGTCAGATATAACCAATCCTATTCAACTTCTTCTTGGCACAACTAATACCAATATTCAGTCACAACTTTCATAGGATCAAATAAGGGTACACAATTATCAAATTAAGACTCACGGTCATGCTCGACATCGATGCATGGATACTCGTCACCATGCCCATACGTCGTACTCAACACAAAACAAGTAACAATTATGACTCAACTCCTAATCCCTCAACTTAGGGTTAAACCAAACACTTACCTCGATGCCTTGAACTCAACTCAACCTCAACTATAGCTTTACCTCGTGATTCCACCTCCAATTTGTTCGAATATAGTCACAATTCACTTAATTACTTTAACAAACACTAAATGAATCAATCTGAATGCATAAAAATAAATTTCTCAAAGTTTTGCCCAAAATCGCCCCTGGGCCCACATGGTCAAAACTCGAGGTTCGAACCAAAACCTGATTACCCATTCCCCCACGAACCCAAATATATAATTT
Organism: Nicotiana glauca; assembly: GCA_026770625.1. Lineage (NCBI taxonomy): Eukaryota > Viridiplantae > Streptophyta > Magnoliopsida > Solanales > Solanaceae > Nicotiana > Nicotiana glauca. The sequence goes on from MU739626.1 coordinate 25,920, forward strand.
GTTTAGAAATCGGACCTCAAATTGAGGTCCAAATCTCCAATTTAATAAAAACCTAGGTTCTACCCAAAACCCCTAATTTCACCCATGAAAATTATTAATTTTAAGTGAAAAACATGTTAAATGATGAAAATGATTGAAAGAATTGAGTAAAAATCGACTTACAAATGATTTGGAATGAAACTTGTTCTTGAAAAATCACCTATGGAGTTTGGGATTTGAAAGAATGGTGAAAAATATTTCAAATTCGACTAAGCATAAAATTTGCTGGGCCTCAGATATGGGATTTGTGAAGTAAGGTTCGCAATTGGGAACTCCGACCAATTATGAAAAATGCAAACTTTTGTTCGCATTTGCGAACTCAGAACCAACTGAAGGACTTCGCATTTGCGACAAATTTATCGCATTTGCGAAAGTCCAACCTTCGCATTTGCGGTCCAAGGCAAGCCTGGGCTGGTTTCGCATTTGTGATCCAACCTTCGCATTTGCGAGTTTGCATTTGCGAACTGCAAACTTGTTCATACAAGCACATTTTTCTGCAACTTTTAAATTCAAAATACAACTCGACACCTATCCAAAACTCACCCGAGCCCTCGGGGCTCCAAACCAAAGATGTACACAACCTCAAAAATATCCTACGGACTTATCCGCGTGATCAAATCACCAAAATAACATCACATACATCGAATCAAGCTTCAAAACTCATGATTCCTTCCAAATTTTCATAAAACACTAAATTTCCATTTTAAGTCCGAAACACGTCAAACGATGTCCGTTTTCAACCAAACTTTACAGAAAGTGCTAAAATTATATATAAGACTTGTACCGGGTGCCAGAACCAAAAATGAGCCCGATACCATAGTCTTCTAATCAAATTTTATTTTCAATTTCCTTAATTATTTTCAGAAAATAATTTTACACAAAATTTTATTTCTCGGGCTTGGGATCTCGTAATTCGATTCGAGGCATACGCTTAAGTCCCATATTTTCCTACGGACCCTTCGGGACCATCAATTTATGGGTCCGAATCTGTTTACCCAAAATATTAATCGAAGTCAAATTATTCATTTTAGTATCAAAATTTAGCATTTTTCTCACACAGTTCATATTTAAGGTTTCCGACTATGCGCACACAAATCGAAGTAACCCTAAATGAGGTTTTTAAGGCCTCGAAAGTATGGAATGCGTAAGAAAATAGGTGATGACCCTTTGGGTGGTCACATATATTTTTTTTAATACCAAATTTTTTATTGAAAATATAAATAATTGCAAGATGCAAAAATAAAAATACTTTCTTTGGACAGAAACCTAAACTTAAATTGCTAGATGAAATAAATATAAAATAGCAGTTGAACCCACACTCAACCCGCGTAAAACCCACAATGTGCCCCACTTTTAAAAAATTAAATAGTTTAAATCCGCTTTGCACCCGCATAAGAGCAAACCCACCTCGTCCTGCATCAAAGAAAACCCGCCACGCACCCGCTCCGCCCATTGTCATCCCTAGGTAAGGCTACGTACAATAAACGCTTATGGTCAGGCTATTTTTCGGACCACACATATAGCGAGAGCTGCCCTTTTTTATTCTTGTTAGTAATGACGAATGCGAACACACTTCGTGTGTCACGACCAAATTCCATTATAGGCCATGATAGCGCCCAACATCATTGTTAGGAAAGTCAATATTGATTAAATTAGTGGCTTCCCGTTTTAAATAAATTACTATGTGGATAACATTTCCTCATTTGTTAAAAAAAAGATTTAGAAATTTTCAATGTAACACAATAAATGGAAGCAAATGAGTACAAATCGTAATCATGAAAACAAATTCAAAATCATAAGTCTACTAGTATGTGTCGAGACCTAATATCACAAGTATGTGCGCATTCTAGTAGAATATACAAACGAATACTAGTGTACTATCTGAAAGGAAATAGACAGAAAAATATAACATAAGGAAGACTCTAGCTCCTGCAGAACGGTTCGGAAGACAGCTCATCGTGAAGTCTCGAGACGGGGATCAAATCTGCATGCCGGACTGGTAAACAGATGTACCTGCCTCAGATCCTGTACAATTAATTACAGAAGTGTACCGTGAGTACATAAATAATGTGTATCCAGTAAGTATCTACTCTAACCTCGAAGAAGTAGTGACGAGGGATCGGCTTCGACACGTACTAAGGGCCAAGAATATGATAATGTCAAATTCTAATTAAGAATGATATATAGAGATAACAATAAGACTCAGAACAAGAAATGACTAAACAATTCTTTCACCATATTTAAGAATCCAAATCACTTCCTTCATTTAAAAGAAATTATCTCTCAAACAATGAATTAATATCAATTCTGAAAGGGACTTTCAGTTCTATTATCACGCACAAATTCTGTCGAGGACGTACGGCTTGATCCCATATAAATGTAAATTGTAAACTGCCGAGGGTCGAACGACACGAATCATAGATGAATCTCTTAACCCACCGAGGCGAACAAACCGCTCCTGATGATGTCCAAATCCTCTACTAAAAAGTAAATGGACACGGTCGCATGCAATATAATTTACCCAACTATGAGTCGGGGTCGAATCCCACAGAGAACAATATGTAGGTGATTAGGAATGTAAGAGAATTATCACTTAACGCGCAATGGCAAATACTAAGAATTTGGTTTTTGGGAAATGTTTATAACTAAATGCGAAAAACTAACCTAGAAAGCAAGTAAAATGATCAGTGGCTACAAGTATGGTTGCTCCGGAAATTACACTCAAGTAACGATCCAATGTATTTTATGATTTTACAAATGTGAATGAGTTTATGTTAATTAGCCACGGATAATAATTCTATTTTAGCTTCTCCCGAAGACTAACAAGACTTCCTAATTGAATTATACCTAAAACAATTAAGAGATTAAGCACTCTCGGATATGGCTACAAGTAGTTCAATCTTATCCCTAGGTAGAATCTATAAAATGAGGGTTAACGCCTCAAGTTCTTGTTAATTAATCTTTTCCAACCCCAAATTATCTTTCCCAAGATTAATTCGGAGTTAATGGGTGAGTCCTAGGATTAGCTAATCCCTTTGGAAACATTTAAGAACAAGAATAATTAAATAAACAATAACTCACTTCATAAAAGAATAAAAATCATTCAATACAGAAGCACAACAAGGGTTTAAATCCAACTTTAACAAGAATATTTCCATAAACAAGATTCAAGTGTTGGATAAAATACTACACACTTAGATAAACAATACAAAGCAAGGGAATGAAGAAATAAATATAAATTGTTAAGAAATCCTTAACCACAAGCTTCAAATCTTCAAGACCCAAGTGTGTGTGCAAAACCCTAGCTTCCACCTTGTTCTCTCTAAGTCTAAGAGCTGAAAAAAATGTTGAAGATCTGCTAGAGATGTCCAAAGATCGTTTACAAATAAGCTGGTTTTGGTATTAAAGGGTTTGGGGTAAAAAATATGAAATTCCAAAACTGCCCAGTCTTCATTCCCAGTTTCTTCATCGCGTTCGCAAAGGTTTGCATTTCGGCTTTCGTGTTTGGTCGTTCGCGTTCGCAAAGGTTCAAGTTCTATTTCACCGCATTCGCATTGTGTACTTCGCGTTCGCGAAGATCCAAGTTCTGAGTCATCGCGTTTGCGTTGCTCTGGCTCTTGTTTCTCCGCATTCACGAAGGTCTAGCTCCTACTTCTTCGCGTTCGCAAAAAGTAAATTACTGGGCAGCTTCTCCTTGTCCATTTTAGCTCCTTTTTGACTTGTTTTTACTTGGTTTCTTCACCATTACTTCTATATCATATACAACCTGTAAAATAGAAGTAAATGACATTAAACACATGATTTTATCACTCAAACATAGTAAACGTATAGGTTTAAAGACAAGATAAGTTGGTAAAATACCAACTTATCAAACCCCCAAACTTAAACTATTGCTTGTCCTCAAGCAATGAAAGCGACACAATCTCATACCAAGTATTTAACTCAATAATGCATCCATATCATGCCAATCCATAAAGGTTTACTATAAGTACAAAAACATGACTTTGATTGGTACCAGCAATTAAACCAACGCATATGAATTGCCGAACACTTTTCATGAACTTCGTTATACTTCAAGTGCTCAAATACTAATGCAATCAAAGTAGCAATCAAGTCATGACACTAAAGCTTCAAAATTTGCCTCTCTACCACAAATAACTTTATTTGGTCATTCCTTCCAATTGAAAATGGGATTGAATTCACAACTCAATTCTCATATGGCCTCACATTTAAGAGAGGATCACATACTCATAAATCTTAATTCAAAACAAAAATGGGATATCAAATGGAAAGTATTAACTCTTTCTATAAAAAAAAATGCTCAAATGCATACAAGTAGTACCATAGGCTTGCCCTTTATGTATTCCTCCACTAATTTAGACAACTTGGTTCAAAATTAATTAGGATTTAAAGGGTTGTAGTTTAGGCTTTTGGTTAAGGTAGGGCACAATTTTGGTTAGAGTGACTCAAAACCTCCCCAAGCACTACAAAGTTTACAATTAAAGTCCACTTCCTTCAAAAATATTTTCCATCCTTTCTTCACTTTTTATTCCACACCTAGTCTTCCCTTTATCCACAACTTCTTATAATTTTATTCTATATTTTTTTTCTTTGTTTCCTTTTCAAAATCAAGGAAGGTTTCATTTTTTTCTTTTCTTTTTCTTTTTTTTTCTACCTTCCACCTTTTAAAATAACTTTCACATCACAACTTTTCCAACCTTCACCCCCAAACTTAGGCTTTTAGCCTATATTTACACTTTCAAAGTACTTAGGGAGATAGGGTGCCAAAAGCTAGATTAATAAACAACAAAGGTTTAAAGTTTGTAACATGGTTGCCAAAGAATAAGTTTAAAGGCTCAAAATGGGTTGACTGGGGAAAATATTCAAGGGTAGAAAATTTAAGGCACAATGACGGTCCAAGGAAGGCCTGATATCATTTTTCAAACCAAGTTAGTCAATAATTTCGACTTGAAGCACATTCTGGGAAAGTTCTAGACTACAAGTAATTCAAAAGAACTAACAATAAATCTCACACACATCGCACATGAACACTCAAGTGGAATACAAATCCAAAATTCAAGTGAAACCAATGACTCAAAGAGGTTACATATAGCATAGGAAACTATTTAGTGAATCAAAGAGCCAAAATTTGAGTCTAAAAGTCATGACATTTTTACTTCAATTATTTTTATTTTTCAACAACCAAAAATTCATATGCCGAGGTTTAAATTATGTTGGTACGAAGCAAGCCACAACTTGGTCAATGGGCACAAACTCCAATCCACACCATTTATTCTTCCTAATATTAACATAGCTATATTTAAATTACAAGACTAATTTCCTTAAGAAAGTTATCTATCTATCCATCATCGGAAAAAATCGACAAAATTTTTCTATAATTACCCTGTTCAAGAAGAAAATTGACATTCTTGAAAAAGAACCGTGATATAACGAAAACCAAGGATATCGCCACTAATATAAAACATACTAAAAAATAAATTAAGAAGCTAATCAAAAATTTATAAGCTAATAAACATACTAATATAACACATCACAAAATGAAAACAACTACAATACCAATCTGCCGTATATCCACAATTATACTAGAACCACAGTTATACAGGAACAAAATCCAATTGAAACCAATGACTCAAAGAGGTTACATATAGCATAGGAAACTATTTAGTGAATCAAAGAGCCAAAATTTTAGTCTAAAAGTCATGACATTTTTACTTCAATTATTTTTCTTTTTCAACAACCAAAAATTTATTTGCCAAGGTTTAAATTATGTTGGTACCAAGTAAGCCACAACTTGGTCAATGGGCAAAAACTCCAACCCACACTATTTATTCTTCCTAATATTAACATAGCTATATTTAAACTACAAGACTAATTTCCTTAAGAAAGTTGTCTATCTATCTATCATCGGGAAAAGTCGGCAAAAGTTTTCTATAATTACCCCGTTCAAGAAGAAAATTGGCGTCCTTGGAAAAAGAACCGTGGTATAAGGAAAACCAAGGATATCGCCACTAACATAAAACATACTAAAAAAAAATTAAGAAGCTAATCAAAAATTTATAAGCTAATAAACATACTAATATAACACATCACAAAATGAAAACAACTACAATACCAATCTACCATATATCCATAATTATACTAGAACCACAGTTATACTAAAACCACAATTATACAAGAAGCCACCCCCAACTACAAGATGTTGCAATGTACCCAATGCAACTAAACATGATATAGTAAAATGGTGGAAAGTGCTCCCTGAATACTGCATCAGTCAGAACTGATCTCCAAGTCTGCATCATCATCATCCTCTGATTCATGTGACCCACAAAATATGCTCAACTTTTGCATTATCTTGGACATTAGCTTGCTTTTCTTCTTCTCATGCTCCTTGAACTTTCTCTGCCTCTTTTCAATCTTTCCTTGCCGGCGACTCATGTTCTCCAACCTGGTGTTAGTGGCCTCCATCTTGCCCGTGATTTCCTTTTACTCTTTGACCAAATCTGCCATGGATGGTGGGGCAGCAGTCCCAGATGGGCCAGTGGAAAAACCAGCAATAAGTTGTCTAACATACGCATCTACTCCATATATCTGGCTGGACAAGTGGCACATAGTGTGAGGACCGGACTGGAGTGGTCCCATATGGTCAAAGGACCCTGATGAAGGAGCAAAAGGTTCAGCAGGATCAGTGGTGGCCTCGGAGAACTGCCTAAATAAAGAGGAAGTAACATCAATTCTCCTTTTTTTCTCATTGTCACTGGGTCTACTTTTTAGCAAGGGATGGATCACCGGCTTTCCTGGACCTTTCTCTACATCATTGGGGCGCATAGGCACCCCAGTATCATAGTAAAGTTTAGTGATCAAGGATAGAAAGAACAGGCTCTTGGACCTCCCATTAGTGGCTTCCTCAATTTTTCGGATAATGTGTTCTCCCACGTTCACAGGTAGTCTATCCATGATAGCAGCAATTATCAGTGCCCTATCTGGTGTCACATTAATGTCATTGGTAGAGGGTGACACTCTTGAATAGCTAATGGAGAGCCATGTCTTTGCATTATCCATGAAGTCATGAGAATCAACTCCCTTGTGCACTGTCAGCCACTTCGGAGTAACCCCATCATGCAACTTATCTACTAGCCATTGGTTTCCTCCTGCTCTGGCTCTGTCTCTATAGACCTCGTTGTCAGCATTTGGGGGGGGGGGGGCATAAACACCATTTATTATCTCAGGGTTGAAGTGGACTTGCACGCCCCGCCTTGGAAGTCGGTCATCAAGGTGTTTGCATAGAATTCTAGAACTATTGTGTGGTTAGCATTATTTGGTTGCTCAGCAAAACAAATCCACCTGCTCTCTATCAAGCGTGTGTAGAAGCTAGACATCTTAGCTTCAACTTTTTCCAAGTTTATGCCTCTTTCCCGGATGATGGTCTTGGACAATAGTTCATCGTATCTCCGCTCACATGCTGCAGATGGAAACCGCTCACGATCAAAGGCTTCCTCTTGTCCAGGTCCAAAAACATGTTCTTGTGCAATTTCATTATGTATCGGATCCATTTTAAGCCGAAAGAACCTTGAGAATGGAGATGAAAATTACAAAAAAAAAAACTTGGATATTATGAATGAATTTGATTTTTTGGTGCTTAAGGATTGGAGGAGGACTGTTCTTTGCGAAAAGGGGTGAATTTTTTCATTTCCAGTAGATAATTTGTATTTCCACTTACCCGACCCTACACGTTCGCGAAGGTCTCCGCGTATGCGAAGGGTAAACAGTGTTGAAGGCCGCGAACGTGAGTGACCATCACGCGAACGCGAATGGTTAACGTTGTCCAAACCTTCACGAACGTGAGAGGTACTCGCGAACGTGAAGAGTTATGTTTTTCTGCACTTCAACAGTTCTAGCAGCTACTAGTTTTGGCTCTCCGGACCACTCCGACCTGCTCAAATCAACTTCAAAAAATCTAAAACTTAGCAGATTAGTTATAAATAATATTCTAAGCTATTCTAAAAAAGAAAATTTCAAAAATGACTAATTGTTTTGAAAATAATGGGTTTCCTGCTAACAAGCGCCGCATTTAACATCGTGGCATGACGCAACTCAACTTTATCACTTTTTTTCTCCACTTGGATGATATGAACTGGGCACCTAGCTTGGAATCAAGCTTGTGACCACGAGCGGAGGGGGGTGGTAAGTTGATGATCAAGCAAGCCTTAAATTCTTCATTTTGCCCTTCTGGGCTCTCACGTGAGGAATGTCATTTTGCTTTCTTGTTCCCTCAAATTGTAATATGTATGGTCGTTGCCTTTCCTCCTCGCAATCCCTCATTGACTCGTGTAGTTCAATTCCTATATCACCGCACAATTCTAATATTGAAAAATGCTTGGACTGTGACTTCAAACATCCAACTTGCAATTTTTCTCAGATTTTGACATCCTCTTCTTCCCCCGAACTAGAGTCAATTTCAACCAATTTTTCATTTACACCGGATGACTCTAATTCCATATTTTTCTTGGCATCATTAACACTCATGGAGTCGGTTGGAGGATGTTCAATTCTTGAATCCTCAAAGTAAAGCTCACTTTCTTCCTCGAAATTGGGCTTTTCTTGGCTTCCTTCCACACTCTCAAATTGATGGGCATAGTGAGTCTCAACCAATATTTTCATTTGCTCTTTCAAAGTGTGGATATGTTCATCATTGTAAGTCAAGCCTAGTTTCAAGTCAAGTGCAAAGTTATGCTTCTCCTCATTTCAAGAATGGTCTCCAACATGAGCATCATCTTCTCATTTTGAGCATTTGAGAGTTCTTGGTTTTGATCAAGTGCCAAGAGAGGATTTTCGGCTTCCACATCTAAGAAAAATTCTTGGCTCTCATTAACTTCCGAGGATTTTTGGACCTATAAGGCTTCAAGCATTTCTCCCATTTGTGAATGCAACCTTGCAAGTGCCAAGTCATTTAGGAGACTATTCTCTAAAAGCTCCTCCAAGGCACTTTGTTCTTTGTTTCCTTCTTCAATTAGGCACTCCAACATGAGCTTGAACTCTCCATTTCGGCCATGCTCAACTACTTCAACTTCCATAGCCCTATAATTTTCATCACAAAAAGTAGAATCATCATTGTGGGGGCTTGGGGAAGGAAAGGACAAATAAGCACAATCATCCCAATGACCATTTTGGAAACCGCACTTATCACAAATACTCTACTTAGGGGTTTGAGATTGTGCGCAAAATCCACCCCAAGGAGAATTTAAATAATTTTGCCACGAGTGTGGTCCTCCACAATAACGACAAGGGTCATCAAAGTATGAATAACTACCATCCAATAAATTTGCATTATATGATTCCATTTTACAAAAAGAAGAAAAATAAACAATAAACAAACAGGAAAAATTAAGTTGTAAACAAATAAGAGAAGGATCTAAGGTTGTGATTTCCTCTATTGATGGAATCCCTTCCGGTTATGTTTCACATAGAATTGCCTAATCGTCTCTATCAATCATGAGTACTCTTATTACCGTAAATCTCTCCCGATTAATCGCGACAATTTACTAGACGCACTCTCCCGAGTTACGCTAGCTAGCTTTGTTTATTACAGTTCACTTTAGATTGCAGCCAAAGCTTTGTTATCCCTAATCCTGCCTTTAAATCCTCGGTTATTGATCCCTCATATATTTGGGAGTGGTGTTTCTCAACAATTACCTACTACTCCCGAGTTATGCACATTAAATAAGCACAGCTAATCGAGAATCCTATAAATTAACTATAACAAGAACGTAGTTGGACAAACAGAGATTTAAACCAAGCAAACTATATTAACATAACAAGAAGCTCATCCTTCAATAGGTTCCATCAAAACCTTAGACTAAATATTTAGCTACTCATACTAGTGTTCATCACAAAAACCAAGGTAAAAAAAATTACACAAATATTCACAAGTTTGGATCAAAGCACTTACGCTTATTTATCAAACAACCTAAATTACGCCAAATTGTTCTCCGGTAATGGCGCCAATTTTGATGACATCGAAAACCACTACTAAAAAGTAAATGGATACGGTCGCATGCAATATAATTTACCCAACTATGAGTCAGGGTCGAATCCCACAAAGAATAATATGTAGGCGATCAGGAATGTAAGAGAATTATCACTTATCGCGCAATGCCAAACACTAAGAATTTGGTTTTTGGAAAATATTTACAAATAAATGCGAAAATGTAAACTAACCTATAAAGCAAGTAAAATGATCAATGGATACAAGTATGGTTGCTTCGGGAATTACACTCAAGTAATGATCCAATGTATTTCATGATTTTACAACTATGAATGAGTTTATGTTAATTAACCACAGGTTATAATTCTATATTAGCTTCTCCCGAAGACTAACAAGACTTCCTAATTGAAATATCCCTAAAACAATTAAGAGATTAAGCACTCCCGGATATGGCTACAAGTAGTTCAATCATATCCCTAGGTAGAATCTGTAAAATGAGGGTTAACGCCTTAAGTTTTTGTTAATTAATCTTTTTCAACCCCAAATTATCTTACCCAAGATTATTTCGGAGTTAATGGGTAAGTCCTAGGATTAGCTAATCCCTTTGGAAACATTTAAGAACAAGAATAATTAAAGAAATAATAACTCACTTTATAAAAGAATAAAAATTATTCAATACATAAGCACAACAAGGTATTTAATCCACACTTTAACAAGAATATTTCCATAAATAAGATTCAAGTATTGGATAAAATACTACACACTTAGATATACAATACAAAGAAAGAAAATGAAGAAATAAACATAAATGGGTAAGAAATCCTTAACCACAAGCTTCAAATCTTCAAGACCCAAGTGTGTGTGCAGAACCCTAGCTTCCACCTTGTTCTCTCTAAGTCTAAGAGCTGGAAAAAATGCTAAAAATCTGCCAGAGATGTCCAAAGATCGTTTAGAAATGAGCTGGTTTGGGTGGTTTGGGTATTAAAGGGTTTGGGGTCAAAAATGTGAAATTCCAGAACTGCCCATCTTTCACGCCCAGTTTCTTCATCGTGTTCGAGAAGGTTTGCATTTTAGCTTTTGCGTTCACGGTTGGTCCTTCGCGTTCGTGAAGGTTCAAGTTCTAATTCATCGCATTTGCGAAAATCCAAGTTCCGAGTCGTCGCGTTCGCGTGGGGTGCTTCGCATTCGCGAAGGTTTGACTCCTGCTTCTTCGCGTTCACGTTTTACCTTTGCGTTCGCGAAGTTCTGGCTCCTACTTCTTCGCGTTCGTGTTGTACCTTTGCGTTCGCAAAGAGTAAATCACTGGGCAGGTTCTCTTTGTCCATTTTAGCTCCTTTTTGACTTTTTTCACTTGGTTTCTTCACCATTACTTCTAAATAACATACAACATGTAAAATAGAAGTAAATAAAATTAAACACATGATTTTATCACTCAAACATAGCAAACGTATAGGTTTAAAGACAAGATAAGTTGGTAAAATACCAACTTATCAGCTCCCATGAGAGTAGTGGAAAGAATCACCTGCTCGCGGAATATACTAGCGACGCGGTCAAATATAAATTTATCAATAAATCATAACCCTTTCTTAATTCTTTTCAAAATAAAGACAATTCAACTTGAAGCTTTTAAAATTCTAAAAAGTCCTTAACTTTGTTCCATTCGATACAATTAACAAATATGATCAAATGACGGTGTCCATAAAGCATGGTGTAAACCTAAAGCTACCCGGACATAAAGAGAAATAGTAGCTACGTACGGGCTCTCGTCACTTCGTGCGTACGTAGCCCCAACAAATAGCAACACATATTAATTAAGTTCACCTATAGGGTAAATTCCCTCTTATAAGGTTAGAAAAAAGACTTACCTCGTCTTAATGCCTATTTTCCAGTCCAATTTTATGCTCAAACCCTCAAATCAGTGCCGAACAATCCGAAACTATTCAAATAGAGTAAAAACTAATCAATATATGTTCAAAAGTTCATATTCTAACTATTCAAGTAATTACCCAACCCTAAATGTAAGGTTCCTAAAATTCACCCTCGAACCCATGTATCCGGATTCTGAAAATTCTCGAAGAAAGTTATTACCCATATCTTAGAATTATACATATATGATTTTCACTAAGTCCTATAAACATTTTTGTGGTAAAATCTCATTTTTATCAAAAAAACTAGGTTTTCCATCTAACACATAAATTCCATAATTTTGCATGTTATAATCTACCCATAAACTATGTATTAAACTAGGTAGAAATTACTTACCTTCAAAAGTTAGGTCGAAATCCCCTCCTCAAAAGCTCACAAACCGCCCAAGAGTGAAAGAAAAAGGAAGAAAAATGCCTAAGTCCCGTATTTAATGAACCTCACTGCCTCCAGCGATTTCTCACATGTGGAAAAGCCATCATAGGTGTGAATTTTTCACTACTGGCCAAGTTCCGCATCTGCGAGCTCAAAGGACCGCATATGTGCACAAAGCCGCACCTGCAACCATTTACCTCGCACCTGCGGTCACACAGGTGAGCCAAAACGTCCGCACCTGCGATGCCTAGGCTGTCCTCCCTTCTTCACTTCTGCAGCTCGTGGCTCGCACCTGCAGCTAGCCAAGCGTAGGTACGATGATGACAGAACTGGGAGCTTCAGCTACTGTCCTAAACTTCCAACTTGGTCTGAGCCTCATCCGTTTGACACTCGGGGCCCCGCCCGAATGTAACTGCAAGTTTGGAATCATAAAATGGGCTCGCTCGAACTCTCGAAACACCTGAAACAACCTTATAACTAAGAATCACACCCTAAAACCAATTGAATCACACTTAAGAGCTTCAAGTTCTTCAATTTACTTCCAATGCGCCGAAACGTACTTAAACTACTCGGAATGACATCAAATTTTGTGTGCAAGTCTTAAATCACATTATGGAACTATTCCCGATCTCGGAATTCCATTTGGACCTCGATATCACCAAAACCCACTCCAAACCAAATTTAAAGAACTTCTAAAAACCTTCAAGAACCAACTTTTACTATGAGGTGCCAAAACGCTCCTGGATCATCCAAAATCCGATCTAAACATATGTCCAGGTCTAAAATTATCATATGAACCTATTGGAACCGCCAAATTTTGATTCCGAGGTCGTTTAAATGTTGACCAAAGTCAAACTTGACCTTTTAAGCCAACCTTAAGGAACCAAGTGTTCCGATTTCGACCCAAACCCTTCCAAATCCCGAACTAAATATTCCCACAAGTTATAAAATAGCAAAAGAACATACATGAAGTCTTTTTTAGCGGAACGAGATTATAGAAAATAAAACGATCGGCCGGGTCATTACATCTTGATTTATATTGTAAACTTGAACATTTATTAAATTGTATTGAAAAGCTAAGTTCGAATCAGTTGCACTAGGGAATTGTTTGTTCAATTGTAATCCACAGACTTCAAATTCTAAATCCACTTGTACTTATAATTATTAATAATACCTAAAGTCTATTTTGAAAGCCACTAGATAATTGAAATTGGTGTAATTAATAAGGTAGTATTAAGATAGCCTTGTAATTACATAGTATTGTAATTACAACAATATGTTTGTTTGTCATAATATAATGTAATTACAAGTATACTGTTTGGTTGCCCAAGTGTAATGACACAATCAATTAAATTTTAAATATAAATTTGATTATCAAAAATTAAAATTTAAGATTTAACAAATATATGCCTTTATAAATGATATTAAATTTGATATTTAAGATACATATTTTTCCTGAAAATATATTAATTACTAATCATTTATTTATAAATGGCATGCAATTTGAACTAATAAGTCAATATTACTAAAATAAATAAAATGGAACCGAAATATAATATAAATTCAAAATCCAAAGAAAAAGTAACAAAATACTCTTATGTAAAATTACAACATAACATATAAATAAGTTTCAATATAATTGAAGTAAATATAATTTAAAATAAAATAAAAGCATAAGTTTATCACCTTATTCAACAATGAGATTCTACTTTAATAACATCACTCATTATGAGCAAAGAAGATATATTTGTAATTCGAGTTTCAAAAAAAGAATGGCTCTCCAGGAGCACGATTAGCGAGGATGGATATCGTACGCTGTCCACCATGACAAAGCAACGAAAGAAGCTTCTTAACCCAAATTATCAAGGGGATACAGAAGCCATGGAAACACCTGCCCCTTCTCAAATGGGGCGCTGGCTCACATGTATAGGTAGTGCACCGACAATTGTTCAGCATCATCCATTGACATAAAAGGAATCGAAGATCACTTCAGCCACACAACTGCAACCATTGACCTTTGGTAGCTTTCTACCACAGAAATTTCATCCTATCCTGGAGGAAAAGGAGAATGAAGAGACATCTCGCAAAGGAATTAAAGTGCATGCACAACAAGCAAATCTGAGATTGGAGGAATCAATAGTACATCGAAGATTGTAGTTCTTGGCAGCGACAACCTCAACTCAACAAGCACCAAATTGTAAGGAGAGGGCAGCTGATGATAGACAGGAACAACCAAAGGCAAATATTGTGAAGGAAAATAAAAGGTCACAAATGGATAATCCATTAACTTATATTCTCCTTCTATGAGAGATGGCACATTTGTGGTACAAATAAAGGAGGAGGACACTAGGGCTTAGGAGGAATCGCTAAAGAATGACATAATTAGGTATGTCCTTGGTGATAATCCGTATGAGAAGTCTATAGAAAATTATGTCACCAATGTATAGAATTTTGTTGCACAACCAAAAATTATGTACCATGATGAGGGATACTATATTTTTCAGTTTCAAAGTATAAAAGATAGAGACCTGGTTCTTCATGTAGGGCCATAGACTTACCATAACAAACCATTTATCCTATAGCATTGTAAAATCAATTTCTGTCTTAACCTAGAGTGCTTGAGCATTATTCCTTTGTGGGTGAAATTTCCTAGGCTCTCGTTAGGATATTGGTCCACTAAATCATTAAGCAAGCTTGCTAGTGTAGTAGGGAAACCTCTATATACTGATAGGGTAATAACTAAAATGGAGAAGGCCTCTTATGCCAGAGTACTGGTGGAAACTGATGTATCACACCCACTCCCTGAGAGTTTTGAGATGCAAACACCAAAGGGAGCGATAAAGCAACAGATTGCATATGACTGGAGACCTAAATTTTGTTGTGATTGTATTAGATTTGGTCATGATACAATAGAATGTTGGGCAAGGACAAAGCAGTTAAATGAGGAGGAATTTAAGGAACAACCAAGAAGAAGAAGGAGGAATAAGAAAAAGAAGTAGATCATTCAACAATGGGTACAAAAGATACATGTTTCTTCAACTTCAAATGATGCAGAATCATCTAGAACTCAAAAATAAGAGCAGTTGAGAATGTCTAATGCAAAAGGTGTACAACCCATAACTAAACAAGTTCCCACAGAAGATCCAAACATATCACTCAGCAAGATAGGAGCAGGGCAAGGAAAACAGACTACCATTGCTAGAGGCAATCTAGAAACTGCCAACTTAACAACTGCTGCAACTACCTCTAGCAATAGGTTTGGAATCCTAAAAACTCAAATCTCAGGTCAGGAGCCAAGGGACGCTGGGTCAACCAGTGCTTCCTGCCAATGAACATCTGTACTTGGAATATAAGAGGGCTTAATAAGCCCTTCAAACAAAAAGAGCTAAAGATCTTTTTGAGCACGTACAAAATAGATGTAATTGGGTGTGTAAAAACAAGGGTAAATGAGAGAAAAGCTAGGAGAATTATGTAGAAGGTGGCTAAGGACTGGAATTGTTGCTGTAATTATAAAGATCACCCAAATGGCATAATCTGGCTAATGTGGAGAAACAATGTAAACAGCCATATCATTGAGACTATAGACCAATATATACATTGTGAGCTGCAGAAGGATATGTTCAAATCAATGTTAATAGTGGTGTATGCCAGAAATGATGCAACTCTCAGACATCAACTTGCATAAGTAGGAACAAATGTACACGATGCTTGGTTACTAAGTGGGGATTTCAACAATGTGCTAACTAATAAAGACAGAATAGGAGCACCAGTCACTCAATCAGATACAGAAGGCTTCCAGAATTTAGTTGATGTGCTGCAATTGACTCCATTAAAAAGTACTAGCTGGTTCTTTACATAGTGTAACAAGCAACAGAAAGATAAAAGGGTGTATAGCCAGATAGATTGGGCAATGGGCAACTATGTGTGCAATATAGCCACATAGAAGCTGAATTCACGGATCAAGGAGTGTCTGACCACTCCAATCCTCATACATATTAGTCAACATAAGAAAGGATTACATCCTAAGCCTTTCAAGCTTTACAAAAATGTTATAGAGCATCTAGAGTTCAGGAACATAGTGCAAGAAGTATGGCAGTAAGGAACTCAAGAAGAACCCATGAACACAATTTGGAAAAAATTGAAGGCTCTCAAAAATGGATTTAAAGACTTGAACAAATATATGGCTTCCTACCAGCAGAGACTTAAACAGGCAAGACAGAAACTAGAGATAGTACAGGAGGAACTTAATAACTCTCCTCTAGATCATAGCTTGTTCAATCAGGAAAAAGAAATCTTGACAGAGATGGAAAAATGGAGTCATATAGAAGAACATGTATTACACCAGAAGTCAAGGGCCACTTGGGTTGAATGTGGTGACTCAAATACCAAATACTTCCATGCTCAATGGAAGATAAGGACAAGCAGAAACCACATTGCATCCATCTACATTGCAAATGATATTAACTAACAAATCCATCCCAAATAGAAGAGTGGTTTATCTCTTTCTTCACCAAACTCATGGGAGAAAGTGGACAAGCTCATAGATGTCCAGATGCTACAGTAGTTAAACAAGGGAGATGCCTTGACCAACAACAAAAGGAGACACTAGTTAAGAATGTAACAAATGAGGAGATCCTAGTTGCAATAAATGATATGTCTCATGACAAAGCCCTAGGGGTACATGATTTTCCAATTGAGTTCTTCACAACACAATGGACTATAGTGGGGTCTGAATTTGTGATGCAGCCAAGGAATTTTTTAAAACAGGCAAAGCACATAGATAGATGAATTGTAAAGTAGTTACTATTATTCTAAAAGTGCCAAACCCCAGCCAAGTAAAAGAATTTAGACCTATAGCTTGTTGCATCACTCTATACAAGATAATAACCAAAGTTATCTCTAACAGAATAAAGAGTGTAATTGGAGATCTCAATGGGGAGTCACAATCAACCTTTATTGAAGGAAGAAGTATTACAGATAACATTTTGTTTACTAATGAGTTATTCAAAGGATATAACAGAAAAAGGATCTCCTCAATATGTGTTTTAAAAGTAGACCTCAAGAAAGCTTATGATACTTTTAATTGGAGCTTCCTTGAAGCTTTCCTTTTAAGTTTGTCAGTTGGATAATAGAATGCATCACCATAGTGACTTACTCCCTCAATGTGAATATAGGACTGACAAAAGCATTTCAAGGAAGAAGAGGCATTCGACAAAGGGACCCTATGTCCCCTTATTTGTTTGTCATAACCATGGAGTATCTGCAGAGAGAACTTGTACAACTAGCAAAAAATAGGAACTTTAAATTCCATCCTAGATATAAGAAACTGGGAGCAATTCACATTTGTTTTGCGGATGACCTGTTGATGTTCTGTAAAGCTAACATTACATCCATCAGACTACTTTAGAAAACATTCTTCAAGTTCTGTAACTCATCTGGCCTCCAGGAAAATGCAGATCAAGCTCCATCTACCTAGCAGGTATCTGAGATAACACAAAGCAGGACATTATGCAAGAGTTGGGATACACTGAAGGTACTATTCCATTTAGATACCTAGGTGTACCACTAGCATCCAAGAAGCTTTCTATTATCCAATGTTGGCCATTAGTAGAGAAGATTACACAAAAGATCAACTGTTGGACAACCAAATTGCTTTCATATGCTGGCAGGCTCCAGTTCAGTCTTGTTTGGGGTACAATCATACTGGGCTCAAATCTTTCTGTTGCCTAAGAAGATACTGAAGATGATTGAAGCCATGTATAGATCATTCTTATGGTCTAGCACATCAACTATCACCAAGAAAGCCCTAGTTGCTTGGGATAGAGTATGCTGGCCACAAGTTGCAGGTGGACTAAATATAATAAACATGTACTACTGGAACAAAGCAGCAGTTGCAAAACACCTGTAGGAAATTACAATGAAGAAGCACAACTTATGGATCTGATGGGTTCACACCTTCTACATAAGTAATAGGACAGTGGAAAGTAGTCCAATACTCGAGAATGCTGCTTAGGTGGTCAGAAAGATAATGGAGAAAAGGAACCTTGTTCTTGAATTGTAGGGGATTACTATAATGGAGAAAAGGAACAGACTTGTCCAACTACAAAAAGGAGGAAAGTTCAGTATAAGTAAGCTATACCTAATTCAGCTTCCTCAATTACAAAAGGTACCTTGGAAGAGTATTACTATGTAACCTCATCTGCACCCTAGGTATAAATTCATACTATAGCTGGTACTACAAAAGAGATTAGCAACAGTAAACAGACTCATCAACTTTGGAGTTCAAGTGCCCCAACAATGTGTATTCTGTAAGCAATCTGAAGAAATATTTGAACACTTATTTTTTGATTGTCCAATAGTTAGAGGAATATGGACTAGGCTACTCAATTGGTTAGGCCATTCTAGACCTATTTAGAATTGTCAAGGCGGGGTCCAATGGATAAATAAAGGTGGAAAAAAATTTGCTCACTGGGTAATCGTTACATGTGTATTTTGTATACTGGTGTACACAATTTGGAGGGAAAAAAATGTGAATAGATTTCAAGGGGGAATACTAAAAAAGAACAGTATTTGCAAAGAGATTGTAATGCATATACATACCATAGGGAGGACAATCAAGAGCTGGCAAGGAGCATTGCAACAACTAGACTACTTTCCACTAGGCTCTTAGACTTGAAGTATGTAGAATGCTTCCGTTTTTTCTTTTTCTGGAAAAGCTTTAAGTTGATGTAAATAGCAATACAGTAGAGATATCATTAGAGCATCAAACTTGGTGCGGATAGAAGATAGAGATATAGATGGTGTCACACCCCTTTTTCCCACCCCCAAAATAAATAGCTATGTTATGGATTATTGTGGGTTAAAGAGTTTTTCTAATTAAAGTGATAATTTTAAAATAGGGATTATTTCATTGTTCAAAGTTGCCACTTGGAATTGATTTTTAGGTGTTCCAAGTCACCTTTTATTTGAATCCATATTCAAAGAAAGAGTTGACTCTTTTATATCGGTCCGCAAAAATAAAGTTCGGGTAAGGAATTCTGTTGACCGGGGAGAAGGTGTAAGGCATTCCCCAAGTCCCGTGGTTCTAGCACGGTCGCTTTATTGACTTAAAACTTGGCTTAAATTAATTTTAAATAAACTATACTTTATTGTATTTCTATGTTTTACCTATCCGTTTTTATTTATTGATTATTGGAATTATTAAAAAAATAATTTGGATAATATTACATTATCATAACCACTCTATGCAAGCGAATCCACAATTAGGACAAAGGATTATTAGCACACTATTATTTTCAGAAAAATTACTATATTTGTGGTTTGAGAAAATTATTTATTAAAAAGTTACTATCGCTCTACGCAAGCGAATCTGCGAGTATGGCGAAAGGATTAGAAATTTATCTAAAACTAATATGGTATGCTATTATTGAATTAATTATTGAATGTTGAATATTAAACTATGCGAGCGATTTCGTGAAATAAAAAAAAATTAAAGCGGGACTACTAATTTTCTAGCACTTAAATTAATACTAAAGTGATTAGGTCTTCACATTATTTTAACTATATATATAAAAATCAGATTGTTATTGAATTTATTTGACTAAATTATTATGTAATATTAGACCGGCTTATGATATAAAAATGAGCCAATCTCTTGATTTATTGGTTGGGCTAAAGAACTTATTGTCACGACCCAACCCCGATCCGTTCGTGATGGCGCCTCTCGAGAAGACAAGGCCAACCAACCAACCCATTTGCCTTTCCAGATTAATTAAAAAGTAATACATGATTTTCATATGATTAAATAACCACAATTTAAACAGAAGGTTTCTCATTTAAATTTGGAAAACAACCCAAAACACAGCCCAAACTGGGGTGTCACAAGTCACAAGCATTTATAAGAATGTAAATACAACTACAAGGTCGAAAAATACACTGAACAGAAACACTGAACAACAAAAAGAGAATCGGTGTTGCGAACGCTGACAATCACCTTACTAAAATTCTATATCTTTGCCTCTAATCAACCAAAACCCGCTACTGGGTGAATAAATACCTGCATCTGCATACGAGGTGCATGGAGTAAAGTGGGTACTCCAAATCAGTGAGTAACAAAGGTAAATAATAACTGACCAGTAAGAAATCACGTACGGCAACCAACATGCTGTATAGAAGCAGTGTAAAATCCTTTGAGAAAAGTAGTGAAGATATGAGATCTTTAGAAGTGTTTTAGCTCAGTTTAAACCTTTTTGAAAATGGCTTTTTCAACAATTATGAAATTGAATGCAAAACAAATGGTGCAGATAAGCACAGAAATACGCCCCTCGGGCACAACACTCAGTCATCCGATAATGCCAGGAAATCAAGTAGATATTGCATGAAGTATCACGGACAACACATAATGCCAGACAAATTGAATAAAGTAAACACATAAAATAGTACCAGTACCGCTGCAGCGTGAAGCCCGATCCATTTAACGTCGACGACACTCACTAGGGGCTTGCAGACTCCGGGAGGGGACCCTTACTGTCCAAGCGCAATATCAAGTCTTCTCGTGGCATCAAGTCTAGGCCCTCGGCCTCATATCCGTATCAGTATAACACTGCTGCGACGTGCAGCCTGATCCAAAAGTATCCTCACATACAGGACCATGGCCTTACTCAGTCTAAAATCACATAAGCCCCTCAGGCAATAGTAATATATGCTGCTCAACCCAAAATAGTATTGAAAATATCATTTCTAGTGTTAATGCAAAAATAACCTTGGCTGAGTTTTGAAAATAGTGAGAAATGCATGACTGAGTTCAAGTGTAAAATCAAAACAGTGAGGAAATATCAACAACCATCCCGAAGGTGTTCAAATAATTGACACGAAGCCCAAATATGGCAATCAACCCAAATCATGATGATAACAAATAAGTTTTAGTCAAATATTCGGTAAAATTATCAATCGGGACGGACCAAGTCATAATCCCCAGTAGTAACAGACGCCGTGCTCATCATCTAGCACGTGTCTCACCTCAATATAGTACTACGTTGTGCAATCCGGGGTTTCAAACCCTCAGGATATCATTTACAATCATTACTCACTTCGAACCGGCCAAACTCTAGTTCGATATGCCTTTGCATCTCAAATCGGCCTCCTCGTGCATCGAATCTGACAAAAACCACAACGAATACGTTACAATATGCTAAGGGAACAAAACCCAATCGAAAACAATCGAAAAATATCAAAAATTCCAAAATTAGCAAAACCCGGCCCCGGGCCAACTTCTCAAAACTCAAAAAATTTTACATCAACGGGTTCCTTATCTCTCCACCCATACATATCAAGAACTCCCAAAAACTCAAGCCCTAGTTCTTCCCCTTTTAGCTAAGATTCCATGTATTTCTAGGTTAATTCCACAATTAAATCATGTTTTTAGTTCATAAGACTTACCTCAAATCAATACTCTTCGAAACCCTCTTCAATTTCTCCCAAATAGCTCTCAAGATGCTCAACAATGGTGGAAAATAACTTAGGCTCGCGGAACAAAATGTTTTAAAAAGCCCTTCTGCCCAGCCGGTATTTCCTCTATGCGAACGCGGTCAAATCTCCGCGTTCGCGATGAACACAATTTTTGTTGACCAAATTTACCCTACGCGAACGTGGTGCCCAACCAGCGAACGTGATGCCTTGACTTCTCAACTTACGCGAACGCGGCCCACACTGTGCGAACGCGAAGAACAAATGTGCTGGGCCTTCAACTTCCACTATGCGATCGCGTACACACCACCGTGAACGCGGTGCACCAGATCTTAACCTTCCGCGATCGCGGACCCTACATTGCGAATGCGTAGAGCCAGACTCAGCCGTGCCAAAATTCTTCTATGCGATCGCAAGCCCTTGGCTCGCGATTGCGAAGACCAAAAATGCCCTGCACGACTGCTACAATTTTTTGCAATATTTTACAACTCTAAACTCCCCGTTAGCCATCCGAAATTACCCCGAGTCCCACGGGACCACAACCAAAAGCACTAACACATCCTACAACCTCATCCAAACTTGTTTCAACCATCAAAACACCTCAAACAACGCTAAAACCATCTATTTTCATCGAATTCAAGCCTAAGTTCTTCTAAAACTTCCTAAACGCGTATTCGATCAAAAACCCAACCAAATCACCTCCGAATAATTAGAATTTTTGCACACACATCCAAAATCACCTAACGAAGCTACTGTAACTCTCGGAATTCCATTTCGACCCTCGGATCAAAATCTCACCTATCAACCGGAAATCGCTAAAATTCTAATTTTGCCAATTCAAGCCAAATTCCACACCGGACCTCCAAAACCAATTCCGATTACATTCCCAAGTCATAAATAACCCCACGAAGCTAACCAAATCATAAAAACTCTGATCTGAGCTCATATACAATTAAGTCAACTCTTGGTCAAACCTTTCAAATTCAAAACTTTCAACTGAGACTGTTCTTTCAACTTCATTACGATTTTCCTGAAACCCAAAACCAACGATCTACATCAGTCATAATGCATTACACGGGGCAATTCATGCCCAGGAACTGGCGATCAAAGTGCAAAGCTCAAAATGACCGGTCGGGTTGTTACATCCTCCCCCACTTAAACACACGTTCGTCCTCAAACATTTCCAGAGTTCTTCTAGAAGCCAACCAATAGTTGAATAACCTTACCAAGCATATACCCGGGGGTGATTCCATGTCACCCTATCTCATATAGGTTCGATAACACATAGAAACTGAAATTACGCAACCCAATCTAGCCCGTGAATCATAGAGCCACATTTTCACTTCTGAATCCATCAATACGATCCAAACCTCACACCTATACTCTGAATAAGCCCGAACCAGCTGTAATAACCCATATCTGCAACCTCGGGTGAAATTATATGATATACCACATAATTCAAACATATGCAGCAATAACTTCCGTTCACAGCAGCTGCCCACAACAACCATATACCAATAGAAACCTCTTATCAGCTAAAGTCTCATTCCAAC
The DNA here is from genome assembly GCA_026770625.1 of Nicotiana glauca. Lineage (NCBI taxonomy): Eukaryota > Viridiplantae > Streptophyta > Magnoliopsida > Solanales > Solanaceae > Nicotiana > Nicotiana glauca. The sequence continues at coordinate 49,278 of MU739626.1, forward strand.
ACTTTCATATACTGCCAACGATAAATGAAACATGCAGTAAACCATAACCATTTCTCAGATCAATCATTTATGAAGGCATTTCTCCTCTAGCACTTACCATAGCAAATTTTTTAACTGAACCTCGATATTTACTCATCAAACATGCTGAAATCGACTCTGTTTGTATTCATTACTAATCCCAATGATCTCTTCTGACGAAACACACCACCCTAGTGACATGACACATCAATACGGGCCTAAGCTTTAACTTGCGTAACTACGCGCACCAATAAGCAACAGTCCGAACATACTCAAATCCTGAAAACGACTCAAATGAAAGAGTTGTACCTCAAGCTCACCAATACCACCACAGCACAAGGCTGAGAACCCGTCTCACATCATAGAATAGAACACTCGAATCTAACCCGCAAGGTCGTATCTCCACATAGCTTCGCTGCAATGTGCGATCCTATACCAACACTGCTCCACATGAGACACCTTAAGTCACTATGCTCGAAATTGACAATCGCTCACAATTTGATGTCGGGAACCAAAGAAAATCATTACACCCACGGTGAAACAAGTAACATTTACCACACAAACCCGATAGGACATAACTGATATGCCATCCATCGAGCGACACCCAATTACCCTTCCCGCTCGACCTACATTATGAACCCCGATAGAACCTGCACCATATGTGCCCATAACCAACAAATCATAATATCTCGCAACACAGGAAGAAACTCATAGATCTCTCCAGATCACTGATAAGCTCAATAACGGTAAAATCAGCCTATCCCTCAACAATACAATTCAGGCCAACCAAGCCAACTCAAACTAGAACATGCATCCATACTGGCCTGCCAACGAACTCTTTAACAGGGAAGTGTGAAGCTGTTCCTTCCACTACTATAACTCCTGCCGGAGCCATACGATACGGTGCCCGACACCAAATCAATACAAAAATGTAAAACCTCACCCACGCGACATGCCCCGGCCACAAGAAACACATCCTAAAGTCCCTCAACACCGGAACTAAAAAAATGACAGAACCTCTGCACTGATATCCATCACGATGGCCAAATTAAGAAAGGCAGTCCTTCCCAGCCATCTGCTGGGTCTTTGAAATATAACCACTCTGCTAGAACATAATACGATGCACCTCGCCACTCAACCCGTGGCATTTCCACCATAGCCCATAGCGTAACAGTCCAAAATAACCCAATACTAAGACAACCAGTCTGAATTCCAACATCATATCCGAACTCTAACATACCAACAAATAAAGATCCACTCGGGTCTCCAAATCTCGATAGTCACTAAATAGTGCCGATACACGCGAACCACAACCACAACGTAGCCTGAACATGAGAACTCTTGATCTCCAACTCCGTATAGCACACGAATCATCGTACCTAATCCCAATTTCGCCATCCGACAGCATACCACACCTTAAATACCCCATCATTTCATGATAGATACTCTAAAATTTCCCTGTGCCACCAAGCAAACCCGAATATCACCAGTTGATCTAACAAGAAAGTGCCGCAATACTACCGAAGTGCCATCAACTCAATCACATTTAACCTTTTTCTTGACATATACTATCGTCAAATCACTTCCAATTAGAAATATCATTCCCTTAACTATCCGAGGCTACCCGCTACTTAAGAGTTTTATGAACTCCTTTTCAAAACTGAACTGTAACCTAACACACGCAAGTCTCGGTCCTCCACCACATACCGCATATACCAAACCATATGAGGATAACATGAAAACTTTATCTCCCTTCCGAGCCACAGACATTTATGCACCCAACTAGTCAATAATTTTCCATTAGTCACATCTAGAAGAAAAATCACTATACATCACATGCTCCGCATGCCCATAGAAAATATACATCTCCAACCCATGGTAAAACCCAACAAGAACTCTCCAAATTCCATTTGCACAAATAAACTTCCAGGACTGAATCCTTCTAACTAGACCAAGCTAAGAAAGCCGTCGAAACCCAAGAGCATTACTGCAAAATACTTGTACGAACTCATTACCTCAAACACATTCAAAGAATTAATCATATCCTTACCATGTCGATCCGGTCTACTATCAAACTATTCCATCTATCTAAATTTCCTTATGATTCATCTTCAACTTGGTATTTCCCTTACTGTAGTACCACAATTACTTAACCCAGGCTTACCACACGAGACCCAAGCATAAACCACACTGCCTGAAACCCATAAGCCACTGAATGCTCTCTCTCAAATATTCTCAGAAACACCACATTCCAGAATACTTTACTCTGAAGAACTTCCTGCGAATCTAAGTCTGTTACCTTTACTTTCCTGACGCTGACACATAGAGTCCCATACTTCACATTGAAATACCACAAGTCTTGACCTCTTCAAATGAAAATGACAATTTCTAACCACATATGCAACTTCAGAGAACTCCATTGATGTATACAGACTCTTGAACACATTAGAAATATTCTCGCAAGTCATTCACTCTTATTCAAGCTGCAATTTACCTGACCCAGCGAACAGAACCACCCGTGTCTCATTGGCACTTCGACACTACAGAATGAAATCCTCATCCCAATACAACCCAGCAACTTCCTGCTCTATGTGCTGAGCATTCTTTACCAACAACACTCTAGACATTCCGTGATTCTCATACCCTATGAAGCATAATATAACCTTTGTCAAAAATTTCCTTTACTCTAGCCATAGCTAATTCACTCGCACACCCCAAACTGGAATCCAACATAGCACCTAACTGTGCAATCAACTGCTCACAGCAGACTCCCCCACTTGGCTCGAAGCCATAGATCAAGACACACTTAATAACTCATAACACTTTTACTCCATTGATGCCACAATGCCATGGTGAGATTAAACTCAAATCATTTATAAGTTTGTGAAAACACTGATCATCTAATACCGTAAATATTCTGCAATTCTCGCATTCCTCCCCGCAATATCAGAGCCCACTCTCTTAGGCGACCCAAAATTTTGAATTTCAACACGTGCTTTTCACTTATACACAAGATCTTCCTACATACACATAAGGATCATACCACTTCAGAACACTCCGCAGGAGGTAACCCACCCGTTTCGCCTCAATTTGTCATTTCTGTACACCTTCCACCATCATACATATTACACAGTCACTTAGTCTTCCTGAGTCTGAACTCATACCGCAACATGAAATTTACTTCAATCCAAACTAGGAGACATGAAAAGATTCTTCACGCGCCTATAACTCGGGGCTACACGTCCAGTCACAATGGAAATCAAGCACTTAATAGTTCATATATCCTCCAGCAAACCTCTTCGTCACTTCCAAGTCATATAGATACATCTCGCAGTACTAACATACTCATCACATAGCTATCCAACCATCACTCCCACTAATAGGGACAATACCGAACATATAAGTTTAAAACACTTGCTAATACAATCAGCACCTCGGTGCTCAAGCCATAGGCAATGATCCGGCCTCAAGTCCTTCAGCATGGCCCAAGATCAAACTCACAGAGATCACATCTCGCCCCTCGATCAGGGAATCACAAGCCATCAAGGCACATCTGATACTAAGCGCTCATGCGCGCATACAAACGCGTGGAAGGAATTTCAAGAGTTACATTTCAGGCTGAATCAAGGACGCACGATAAGAATTCAAGAATGTGAAGTTTTTCCTAAAGGTTTTGCGGCCTCTCGAGGATAAATACAAATGTCTCCGTACCGATCCGTAAGACTCTACTAAACCTGCTCATGACTCGTGAGACCTATGTAACCTAGGCTCTGATACCAACTTGTCACGACCCAACCCCGATCCGGTCGTGATGGTGCCTCTCGTGAAGACAAGACCATCCAACCAACCCATTTTCCTTTCCAGATTAATTAAAAAGTAATACACGATTTTAATATGATTAAATAACTATAATTTAAACAGAAGGTTTCTCATTTAAGTGCAAAAAACAACCCTAAACACAGCCCAAACTGGGGTGTCACAAGTCACGAGTATTTATAAGAATGTAAATACAACTACAAGGTCGAAAAATACACTAAACAGAAATACTGAACAACAGAAAGAGAAGCGGTGCTGCGAACGCTGGTAGTCACCTCACTAAACTCCTATAGCTCTGCCTCCAATAAGCCAAAACCCGCTACCGGGTGAATGTGCAGGGAGTAAAGAGAATACTCCAACTCAATGAAAAGGTAAATAATAACTGAGCAATAAGAAATCACGTACGGAAACCAACATGTTGTATAGAAGCAGTATAAAATCCTTTGAGAAAAATAGTGAAGCTATGAGATCTTTAGCAGTGTTTTAGCTCAGTTTAAACCTCTTTGAAAATAGCTTTTTCAACAATTATGCAATTGAATGCAAATCAAATAATGCAGATAAACATAGAAATATGCCCCTCGGGCACAACACCTAGTCATCCGATAATGCCAGGAAATCAAGTAGATATTGCATGAAGTTTAATGGACAATATATAATGGCAGACAAATGCAACAAAGTAAACACATAAAACAATACCAGTACCGCTACGGCGTGCAGCCCGATCCACATATCGCTGCGGCGTGCAGACCGATCCATTTAACATCGACGACACTCACTAGGGGTGTGCAGACTCTGAGAGGGGCCACTTACAGCCCAAGCGCAATATCAAGCCATCTCGTGGCATCAAGTCTAGGCCATAGGCCTTATATCCATATTAGTATAACACTGTTGCGGCGTGTAGCCCGATCCAAAAGTATCCTCACATACAGGCCCATGGCCTTACTCAGTCAAAAATCACATAAACCCTCGGGCAATAGTAAAACATGCTACTCAGCCCAAAATAGTATTGAAAATATCATTTATAGTGTTAAAGAAAAAATAACCTTGGCTGAGTTTTGAAAACAGTAAGAAATACATGACTGAGTTCAAGTGTAAAATCAAAACAATGAGAAAATATCAACAACCATCCCCGAAGGGGTTCAAATAATTGACACGAAGCCCAAATATGGCAATCAACCCAAATCATGATGATAACAAAAAAGTTTCAATCAAATATGCGGTAAAATCATGAATCGAGACACACCAAGTGATAATCCCCAGTAGTAACAGACCATGCGCTCATCATCTAGCGCGTGACTCACCTCAATATAGCACTACGTTGTGCAATCCGGGGTTTCAAACCCTCAGGATATCATTTACAATCATTACTCACCTCGAAATGGCCAAACTCTATCTCACTATTCCCTTGCCTCTCAAATCGGCCTCCTCGCGCGTTGAATCTGACAAAAACCACAACGAATACGTCACAATATGATAAGGGAACAAAACTCAATCGAAAACAATCGAAAAATATCAAAAATCCTAAAATTAGCAAAACTCGAGCCCTAGGCCCACTTCTCGAAACTTAGAAATTATCACATCAATGGGTTTCTTATCTTGCCACGAGTCCATACATATCAAGAACACCCAAATTCGAGCTCTAATGGCCCATCAAGTCCCAATTTAAAATATCAAAAACCCAAGCCCTAGTTCTTCCCCTTTTAGCTAAGATTCCATGAATTTCTAGGTTAATTCCACAATTAAATCATGTTTTTAGTTCATAAGACTTACCTCCAATCAATACTCTTTGAAACCCTATTCAATTTCTCCCAAATAGCTCTCAAGATGCTCAACAATGGCGGAAAATAACTTAGGCTCGCGGAACAAAATGTTTTAAAAAGCCCTTCTGCCCAGCTGGTATTTCCTCTATGCGAATGCGGTCAAACCTCCGAATTCGCGGTGATTACAATTTTCGTTGACCAAATTTACCCTACGCGAACGTGGTGCCTAACCAGCAAACGGGATGCCTTGACTTCTCAACTTACGCGAACGCGGCCCACACTATGCGAACACGAAGAACAAATGTGCTGGGCCATCAACTTCCACTATGCGAACGCGTACGCACCACCGCGAACGCGTTGCACCAGATCTTAACCTTCCGCGATCGCGGACCCCATATCGCAAACGCGTAGAACCAGACTCATCACTTCTGAAACGCGAAGATCAAAAATGCCCTGCACAACTGCTGCAATTTTTCGTAATATTTTACAACTCTAAACTCCCTGTTAGCCATCCAAAATCACCCCAAGGCCCCCGGGACCTCAACCAAAAGCACTAACACATCCTATAACCTCACCCAAACTTTTTCCAACCATCAAAACACCTCATACAACGCTAAAACCATCGATTTTCATCGAATTCAAGCCTAAGTTCTTCTAAAATATGCATTCGATTAAAAACCCAACCAAATCACCACCAAATAACCTAAAATTTTGCACACACATCCCAAATCACCTAACGAAGCTACTGCAACTCTTGGAATTCCATTCCGATCCTCGGATCAAAATTCCAAATATCAATCGAAAATCGCCAAAATTCTAATTTTGCCTATTCAAGCCAAATTCCACATCGGACCTCCAAAACAAATTTCAATTACATTTCCACGTCATAAATCACCCCACGAAGCTAACCAAATCATAAAAACTCCGATCCGAGCTCATATACAATTAAGTCAACTCTTGGTCAAACCTTTCAAATTAAAAGCTTTCAACTGAGACTGTTTTTTAAACTTCATTCTGATTTTCCTAAAACCCAAAACCAATGATCTACATCAGTCATAATGCATTACACGGGGCAAGTCATGCCCGAGAACTGGCGATCAAAGTGGAAAAGCTCAAATCGACCGGTCGAGTCATTACACTTATTTGATTAGCCCGAATGCATACAAGGCCTCATAGATATGGTAATGACGAAGAATTTTTTCCTTTTTGTATTATTATATGAAACCAAACTCTAAATAAATCAATCAAACAAAAGCATTCAAAATTTCCAATCGTAAAATTATATACTCATTAAAACAAACAAAGGCTGACACTGAACAAAGATTTCATCATGCAATGGATAAACAAAACAAAATAGAACAAGCTAAGACATAGAAATAAAAATACTATATTGTCAAAAAATTCAAGAACAACATGAATCTAAAAATTTCATTTCCATAATTTCACCCAATGCTTTAAGCTTATTTATGTAAAAGAGCAGTGAAAAGTTTGGACCTTTTAAAATGTATTTTTTTTATCTATACTTAACAGCCTAATAATAACAACTAAGAATGATAGTAACATTTGGGCCAAGTTCACAACATTAACTAGGGTAATAATTAGGTTCATCAGAAGTAATCCTATGATAGCCGACACATTTTTAGTCCAAATTTAAACGAATATAAAATAAATTAGTCTACTTCATTGCCTACCTATAATAATTTCAGCACTCATGCATTCTTTTAACGAGCAAGAAGTAGAATAAGAACCAAAGAAACTGAAAGGAACTCGGATATACGACTCTTCTTCACTTTCAATCGAATAGAACAAAATTACAAGGTTGAAAGTTACCTAGAATGCAGAATTTTAAATACAACAGCAAGGTAGAGAAAAACGGCAACTAAACCTAGCCAAAACCAACAAGCAACAGTAGCAAAAAACCAGCAAAGGACACCCGAAACAAACCAGAAAATCAAACCCCAGGAACTTTAGGCACTTTCAAAGAAATTAAAGCCCAGAAAATAAATTTAATACTTTTATTTTTGGAAGATTTTTTCTTGGTTTCAGCTTACTGTAATGTATTCAACTCCTTGCTTTTGTTAAGGAGGGACCCCTCTCTTTATAGTAGTAGAAGGTCCTTGAGGTTAGGTGTCACGACCCCAATCCCGGTCGTGATGGCGCCCAACACAATGCTAGGCAAGCCCGACTATTTCAACACTCTCAGCCCAAGTACGAAACTCATTACCAATTAATAGAGTTAAGTCATCAGTAACACATGATTTTAATCTGTCAAAATAGATAAAAGCAGTGCGGAAAAAACCATAACAATGCCATAACAACTCCTAAAAGATCTGGTGTCATGAGTCTAGAGCCTCTACATACAATCGAGTAGCAGCCTATACATCTAAAAGTCAAAAATGCGGAAACAAAGGGGATAAAGGGAGGAATTGGGTCCTGCGGACGCCATGCAGCTACCTCGATAACTCCGGTGTCAAATCTGAGCAACAACAAAACGCTCTACTGAGCCTCTTGGATACTTGTATCTGCACACAAGGTGCAGGGAATAAAGAGAGTACTCTGACTCAGTGAGTAATAGAAACAAATAATGACTGAAGATAAGAAAACTAGTAAAAACACTACACAGTTCTATATCAAATAGTAAATGCAGTAAACAACAACTAAGTGAGGAAAAACAGGTGAATATCCCTCGACTAGTACACTACTCACTTACTCATCTCAAAGTCCGGTAATTTACTTACACTGCTGCGGCGTGCAGCCCGATCCGTACCGTATATTGCTGCGGCATGCATCCCGATCCATATATACATGTATACTGCTGCGGCGTGCAGCCCGATCCAATAATAGTATGTACTGCTGCAGCGTGCAACCTGATCCAATAATAGTATGTACTGCTGCGGCATGTAGCCCGATCCAATAATAGTAGTCGACTGCGCTCACTGGGGGTGTGCAGACTCCGGAGGGGCTCCTACAGCCCAAGCGCTATAATACCGTGGCGTGCAGTCCAATCCATATAATATATATATCATATATCACTGCGGCGTGCAGTTCGATCCGTATAATATACTACTGCGGTGTGCAGTCCGATCCATACATGTATATGTATATACTGCTGCGGCGTGTAGCCCGGTCCGGTATAGATCAAATACCCTCACTATGGGGTCCTTGACCCCTCTCAGTCAATACAGACTTGGCCACTCGGGCTCACTCAGCTAAGACAGGGTTTCCAACCCCAGGTATTTCTCATTTGGATTGCCAATTTCTAAAGCCGGTTCATATTATGTTTATCAGTTAAGAACATGACTGAGAGTATGATTTCAACAAGTAAAGTGAGGTAAACTAGCACAATATACCCCCTAAGAGTTCTACAGATCGGCACAAGGCCCCAAACATGGCAACTAGCCCAAAATATACTGATATTAATTAAGTCTCAGTCAAAAATATAGTAGAGTCATCAATAGGGATGGACCGAGTCCGAATCTCCAGTAGTAACAAACCTCATGCTCATCATACAGCGCGTGTCTCATCTCAACATAGCACCACGTAGTGCAAATCCGGGGTTTCAAACCCACAGAACATCATTTATAACCATTACTCACCTCAAGCCGGCCGAAATCCTAGCTCGCCTTGTGCTTTCCTTGCAAATCAACCTCCTTGTGCGTAGAATCTGGTCAAAACCACAAGGAATACATCACAATAGGCTGAGGGAACATAACCCAATCGAAAAGACTCGAAAATTATCAAAAATCATGAAGTTGGCAAAATTCGAGCCCCGGGCCCACTTCTCGAAAAATTACAAAATTCACATCACCCGATTGTTCGTCTTGCCACGAGTCTATACATATCAAGTTTACCAAAATCAGAGTCCATTTGACCCTTCAATTCCCATTTTTAAATCCCCAAGTTCCCAAGCCCTAGCTTCACTCTCTTTTGATGAATTTCAACCCATTTTCATGTTAAATCTATCATGATTTCATGTATTTAGGCCAAGGGACTTACCTCGAATCACACCTAGTCGAAATCCCCCTTCATATCCGTCCAATAGCTCTCAAGCTCGTCTAAAAATGGTGGAAATAACATAACCCTCGCGGAACTAAAATGAATATAAAACTCCTACTGGCTTCAGGGGTTTCCGCTTCTGCGGTCCCCACGCCCGCTTCCGCACAACCGCTTCTGCGGGTTTTTTGTCCGCTTATGCGGAATTTTATTAAAACTCAAGGGCCACTTCTACGACACAAGTTTTCGCTTCTGCGAAACCTCACCTCCAGGCCAAACCCGCTTCTGCGACCGCCTGTCCGCTTCTGCGGACTCGCTTAAGCGAAATGTGTTCCGCTTCAGTGGAACTACCCAACTCAACTCCAGACCGCTTTTGCGACCAAGATTAACCTTCTGTGGAACCGCTTCTGCAGTCCATTTCCGTAGAAGCAAGCATACCAGATACCAGGAAAATCTGCCATTTCCTCAACTTGAATTTCATCCTGTTAGCCATCCGAAATCACCCCGAGGCCACCGGAACCTCAACCAAAGGTACCAACACATCCTAAAACATTATTCAAACTTGTTCCAATCTTCAAAACATATCAACCAACGCTAAAACCATTAAATCACATCAGATTCAAGCCTAAGTTTCTTCAAAACTTCTGAATTACGCATTTGATCAAAAACCCGACCAAAACACCTCTGAATGACCTGAAATTTTGCACACACATTCAAAATCACCTAACAGAACTACTGCAACTCTCGGAATTCCATTTCGACCTCTGGATCAAAATCTCACCTATCAACCGGAATTCGCCAAAATACTAACTTCGCCAATTCAAGCCTAATACTACACCGGACCTCCAAAACCAATTTTGATTGCACTCCTATGTCACAAATCATCCCCCGAAGCTAACCGAATCATCGGAAATCACATCCGAGCCCTCTAACTAAATAGTCAACTTCCGGTTGACTTTTCCAAAATAAGCCTTCCTTAAAGAGACTAAGTGTCTCATTTCCATCTAAAACCAATCCAATTCGACTCTATCACCACCAATACCGACAATGAAGCATAGAGAAACATAAGATGAGGGAAACGGGGTGGTAACTCATGTGACGACGGGCCGGGTCGTCACATCCTCCCCAACTAAAACAAATGCTCGTTCTCGAACGGGTCAAAAAACATACCTTGAGCCTCAAACAAGTGAGGATATCTACTCTGCATCTCCCGCTCGGTCTCCCAAGTAGCCTCCTCCATGGGCCGACTTCTCCGCTGCACCTTCACTGAAGCTATATCCTTTGATCTCAACTTTCGAACCTGACGACCCAAAATAGCCACTGGCTCCACATCATATGTCAGATCATCATCCAACTGAACCGTGCTGAAGTCCAATACATGAGACGGGTCCCCAACATACTTCTAGAGCATAGATACATGAAATACCGGATGCACATCCGACAAGCTGGGTGGCAAGGCAAGCTCATAAGCCACCTCCCAATCCTCCTAAGTACCTCAAAAGGCCCAATGAACCGCGGACTCAGCTTCCCTTTCTTCCCAAACCACATAACACCCTTCATGGGAGAAACCTTCAGCAAAACCTTCTCACCTACCATATAGGACACATCCCGAACCTTCCGGTCCGCATAGCTCTTCTAACGTGAATGAGTTGTACGAATCCTCTCCTGAATCAGCTTCACCTTTTCTAAGGCATCCTGAACCATCTATGTCCCCAATAACCTAGCCTCCCCGGGCTCGAACCATCCAACTGGAGATCTACACCGCCTTCCATACAACGCCTCATACGGAGCCATCTGAATGCTCGACTGAAACTTATGTTGTAAACAAACTCTGTAAGCGGCAAAAACTCATCCCATGAACCCCCAAAATCAATAACACAGGCTCGCAACATGTCCTCCAATATCTGAATAGTGTCTCGGACTGCCCGTCCGTCTGAGGATGGAATGTTGTGCTCAACTCTACCTGCGTACCCAACTCCCGCTGAAAAGTCCTCCAGAACTGAGAAGTGAACTGAGTACCCCTATCTGAGATAATAGACACCGGAACCCCATGCAATCGGACAATCTCTCGGATAAAGATCCCTGCCAGCCGCTCTGAAGAATAAGTAGTACATACTGGAATAAAGTGCGCGGACTTGGTCAGCCGATCCACAATCACCCAAATCGAGTCGAACTTCTTCAAAGTCCGAGGGAGGCCACTCACAAAGTCCATAATAATCCTCTCCCACTTCCACTCGGGAATAATCATCTGCTGAAGTACACCGCCCGATCTCTGATGCTCGTACTTGACCTGCTGACAGTTGAGACACCGAGCTACAAACCCCACTATATCCTTCTTCATCCTCCTCCACCAGTAGTGTTGTCTCAAATCCTAATACATCTTCGCGGTACCTGGATGGATAGAATACCGCGAGCTGTGGGCCTCTTCCAATATCAAATCCTGAAGCCCATCCACATTGGGCACGCAAATCCGGCCCTGCATCCTCAACACGATGTCACTATCAATAGTCACATCTCTGGCATCATCATGCTGAACCCTGTCCTTAAGGACAAGCAAATGTGGATCATCATATTGGCACTCTCTAATGCGGTCATACAAGGAATATCGAGAAACAACGCAACCCAACACTCGACTAGGCTCTGTAATATCTAATCTCACCATCCGATTGGCCAAAGCTTGAACATCAACTGCAAATGGCCGCTCGCCAACTGGAATGTATGCCAGGCTACCCATACTAACCGCCTTCCGGCTAAAGCATCGACCACCACATTGGCCTTCCCCGGGTGATACAAAATGGTAATATCATAGTCCTTGAGTCACTCTAGCCACCTCCGCTGCCTTAAATTAAGATCTTTTTGCTTGAATAGATGTTGAAGACTGCGATGATCGGTGAATATCTCACAGGATACTCCATACAAATAGTGCCTCCAAATCTTCAAAGCATAAGCTATAACAGCCAACTACAAATCATGTACAGGGTAGTTCTTCTCGTGGGGCTTCAGCTGATGAGAAGCATATGCAATAACTCTACCCTCCTGCATCAACACACATCCGACCCCAACTCTCGAAGCATCACAATACACAGTGTAAGAACCTGAAGCTGATGGCAATACCAACACTGGAGCCGTGGTCAAAGCTGTCATGAGCTTCTGAAAGCTCTCCTCGCACTCATCCGACCACACAAGTGGAGCACCCTTCTGAGTCAACTTGGTCAAGGGCGAAGCAATAGAGGAAAATCCCTGAACAAACCGACGATAATACCCTGCCAACCTAAGGAAACTACGAATCTATGTGGTTGAGGTCTGTCTAGGCCAACTCTGCACGCCTCTATCTTCTTCGGATCAACCTGAATACCCTCGCTGGACACCACGTGTCCCAAGAAAGACACTGATCCAAGCCAAAACTCACACTTGGAGAACTTTGCATAAAGCTTCTCCTCCCTCAATATCTGTAATATCACTCGCAAATGCTGAGCGTGTTCCTCCTGACTACGAGAGTACATCAATATATCATCAATAAAAACAATCATGAATGAATCTAGATATGGCCTAAATACACTGTTCATCAAGTGCATGAACGCGGCTGGGGAATTGGTTAGCCCAAAGGACATAACAAGAAACCCATAGTGCCCATATCCAGTCCTGAAAGCAGTCTTCATAATATCTGAACCCTTGATCTTCAACTGGTGATAGCCTAAATGGAGATCAATCTTGGAGAATACCTTTGCCCCCTGAAGCTGGTCAAATAAATCATCAATACGAGACAAGGGATACTTGTTCTTCACCGTTACTTTGTTAAATTGCCTTTAGTCAATACACATTCTCATTGTGCCATCTTCCTTCTTCACAAATAGGACCGGTGCACCCCAGGTGACACACTCGGACGAATGAACCCCTTATCTAGTAGTTCTTGAAGTTGCTGCTTCAACTCTTTCAACTCTGCTAGTGCCATACGATAGGGAGGAATAGAAATGGATTGAGTGCCTGCCACCAGGTCAATACCAAAGTCAATATCCCTGTCCGGTGGCATGCCCGGCAGGTCTGCAGGGAACACATCAGGGAACTCTCTCACAACAGGAACAGAATTGAGAGTGGGAGTCTTAGCTCCCACATCCCTCACAAAAGCCAAATATGATAGACAACCTTTCCCAACCATATGCTAGGCCTTCAGGAAAGAAATCACCCTACTAGGCACATAGTCAGTCATACCACGCCACTCGATCCTCGGAATACCCGGTATAGCCAACGTGACTGTCTTAGCATGACAGTCCAGGATAGCATGACACGAAGATAACCAGTCCATGCCCAGAATAATATCAAAATCCACCATGCTCAATAGCAATACATCAACTCGAGTCTCCAGACCCCCAATAGTCACTAAACACGACCGATATACGTGGTCTACAACAATAGTATCACCCACCGGGGTAGATACATGAACAGGTAAAGCAAGACACCCCCGGTCATACTCAAATGATGAGCAAAATAAGAAGACACATAGGAATTGGTGGAACCGAGATCAAATAAAACTGAGGCATCCCTGTGGTAGACTGAAATAATACCTGTGATAACAGCATCCGAAGCAATAGCATCTGATCTACCCTGAAGAGCATAGAAGCGGGCCTGACCACCGCCCGATCGGCCTCCCCCTCTAGGGCGACCCCTGACTGCCTTCCCCTCACCCCTAGCTGGCGGGGTGGGTGCTAAAGATACTGGGCCAGAAGATGAGGGTTGACCCCTCTGCTGAGATGAACTGACCGTACGATGAGGACACTCCCTCCGCATATGCCCAAACTCGCCATACTCGTAGCAACTCCCGAGTGTTGGGTACTGGGACCAAATGGAACCCCTCGCGCCAGAGTGGCTAGCTGATGCACTTGGCCTGAAAGAACCATGAATAGATGGATCATGAGACAAACTCTGTTCTGGAAGAGTGCTAAGAGATGGCTGACTCTGCTGAGAGCCTTGATAACCATGACCAGAAGATCCACCACAATACTCAGGTCTAGTTGACTGTGTGGGCCTGAAAGAACATCCCCGACCCTGCTGAAACTGGCCCTTCGAAGGAGCGCCACTATGACTACCATAACCTTGAGGCCTCTTGGCCTCCCTCTCCTCACGATCCAGGCGACGAACTGACTTAATATATCGAGCTATATCCACCACCTCCTTAAAGGTAGCACCAAACACTCTCTCTCTAGTCATAAGAATACGAAGAGGGTAGCGGAGACCATCAACAAACCTCCGAATATGTTTACGGTCCGTCGGGACCAACCAAGCTGCATGTCGAGACAACTCAAAAAACCTCATCTCATACTGTGTCACTGACATCTCTCCCTGCTTTAGCCTCTCAAACTATCTACACAGCTCCTCTCTGTGGGACTGCAGTACATACTTCTCCAGGAAGAGATTAGAGAACTGATGCCAAGTCAATGGTGCTACACCAACCGGCCTACGTCGCTCATACGCTTCCCGCAATGTGAAGGCCACTCCAGTGAACTGAAATGTAGTGAAAGACACATCGCTGGTCTCAAGAATCCCCGCTGTGCGGAGCATCCGCTGACATCAATCGAGAAAATCCTAGGCATCCTCACCCTCAGCTCCACTAAATGTTAGAGGCTGGAGTCTACCAAACCTCTCGAGGAGACGCTGCTCGTCCTTGGGCATAACTGGAACCCTGTACTCCTGAGATGGTACCACTGGCTGAGCTGGAGGTGCCTCTGGAGTTTGTAACCCATGTAATCCCTGCTCAGGCGTGCGAGCAGCGGAGGTCTGATTGCCTCCCCCGGCCTGTGAAGTAGCTGCTGCTGTTGGGGTGGCTGAGACAACCTGAGCCAAACCCGTACAAACTGTCAGTATCTGAGCCAATGTCTCCTAGAGACCCGGTACCACAATGGGCACAGCTGGTGCCTGAACTGGTGCTGCTGGAGCCTGGTCATGAGCTGGGGCAACTAAAGGATCCACAGGTGCTTCCCCTACTTCTCTACCTCTACCACGACCACGATCGCATCCACGGCCTCTAGTAGCCTCAGCAGGTGGTAGTCTGCCACGTCCGGTAGCCCGAGTCCTCACCATCTGTGAGAGAATAGAATAAAGAGAAGTTTAGTATTCGGACCAACAAGTTCGCACGACAAGAATTTTAAGAATGTGGAATTCTTCCTAAAGGTTCTGCAGCCTCCCGAGGATAAGTACAGACGTCTTCGTACTGATCCACGAGACTCTACTAAATCGGCTCATGACTCGCGAGACCTAGTAACCTAGGCTCTGATACCAACTTGTCACGACCCCAATCCCGATCGAGATGGCGTCCAAAATAATGCTAGGAAAGCTCGACCATTTCAACACTCTCAACCCAAGTACGAAACTCATTACCAATTAATAAAGTTAAGTCATCAGTAACACATGATTTTAGTCTATCAAAATAGATAAAAGCAGTGTAGAAAAAACCATAACAATGCCATAACAACTCCTAAAACTTCTGGTGTCACGAGTCTAGAGCCTCTACATACAACCGAGTAGCAGCCTATACATGTAAAAGTCAAAAATGCGGAAACAAAGAAGATAAGGGGAGGAATCGGGTCCTGCAGATGACATGCAATTACCTCGATAACTATGGTGTCAAATCTGAGCAACAGCAAAATGCTCTACTGAGCCTTCTGGATACTTGTATCTGCACACAAGGTGCAGGGAGTAAAGTAAGTACTCCGACTAAGTGAGTAATAGAAACAAATAACGACTAAAGATTAGAAAACTCGTAAAAACACTACACAGTTCTATATCAAATAGTAAATGCAGTAAACAGCAGCCAAGTGAGAAAAACAAGTGAATATTCCTCGACCAGTACACTACTCACTTACTCCTCTCAAAGTCCGGTAATTTACTTATACTTCTGTGGCGTGCAGCCCGATCCGTACCGTATACTACTGTGGCGTGCAACCCGATCCATATATATATGTATACTGCTGCGACATGCAGCCCGATCCAATAATAGCATGTACTACTGCGGCGTGCAGTCCGATCCAATAATAGTAGTCGATTGCGCTCACTAGGGGTGTGCAGACTCCGGAGGGGCTCTTATAGCCCAAGTGCTATAATACTGCGGCGTGCAGTCCGATCCATATAATATATATCATATATCACTGCGGCGTGCAGCCCGGTCCGGTATATATCAAATACCCTCACTATGGGTCCTTGACCCCTCTCAGTCAATACAGACTTGGCCACTCGGGCTCACTCAGCTAAGACAGGGTTTCCAACCCCAGGTATTTCTCATTTGGATTGCCAATTTCTAAAGCCAATTCATATTATGTTTATCAGTTAAGAACATGACTGAGAGTATGATTTTAACAAGTAAAGTGAGGTCAACTAGCACAACATACCCCCTAAGGGTTCTACAGATCGGCTCAAGGCCCCAAACATGGCAACTAGCCCAAAATATACTGATATTAATTAAGTCTCAGTCAAAAATATAGTAGAGTCATAAATTGGGATGGACCGACTCTGAATCCCCAGTAGTAACAAACCTTACGCTCATCATACAGCGCGTGTCTCATCTCAACATAGCACCACGTAGTGAAAATCCAGGGTTTCAAACCCACAGAACATCATTTATAACCATTACTCACCTCAAGCCGGCCGAAATCCTAGCTCGCCTTGTGCTTTCCTCGCAAATCAACCTCCTTGTGCATAAAATTTGGTCAAAACCACAAGGAATACATCACAATAGGCTGAGGGAACATAACCCAATTGAAAAGACTCGAAAATTATCAAAAATAACGAAGTTGGCAAAACCCGAGTCCCGGGCCCACTTCTCAAAAAATTACAAAATTTACATCACCGGATTCCTAGTCTCGCCACAAGTCTATACATATCAAGTTTACCAAAATCGGAGTCCATTTGACCCTTCAATTCCCATTTTTAAATTCCCAAGTTCCGCAACCGCTTCTGCGGTTTTTTTGTCCGCTTATTCCGAATTTCATTAAAGCTCAAGGGTCGCTTCTGCTACACAAATTTTTGCTTCTGCGGAACCTCACCTCCAGGACAAACCCGCTTCTGCGACCGCATGTCCGCTTCTACAGACTCGCTTAAGCGAAATGTGTTCTGCTTCCTCAAAACTACCCAACTCAGCTCCATACCACTTTTGTGACCAAGATTACGCATATGCGGAACCGCTTCTGCAGTCCATTTCCGCAGAAGCGAGCATACCCGATACCAGCAAAATCTGCCATTTCCTCAACTTGAATTTCATCCCATTAGCCATCCGAAATCACCCCAAGGCCCCCGGGACTCAACCAAAGGTACCAACACATCCTAAAACATTATTCAAACTTTTTCCAATCTTCGAAACACATCAGCCAACGCTAAAACAATTAAATCACATCGGATTCAAGCCTAAGTTTCTTCAATACTTCCGAATTACGCATTTGATCAAAACCCGACCAAAATACCCCCCGAATGACCTGAAATTTTGCACACACATCCAAAATTACCTAACGGAACTACAGAAACTCTCGGAATTCTATTCCGACCTCCGGATCAAAATCTCACCTATCAACCAGAATTCGCCAAAATACTAACTTTGCCAATTCAAGCCTAATTCTACACCGGACCTCCAAAACGAATTCCGATCGCACTCCTAAGTCACAAATCATCCCCCGAAGCTAACCAAATCACCGGAAATCACATCCGAGCCCTCTAACTAAATTGTCAACTTTCGGTTGACTTTTCCAAAATAAGCCTTCCTTAAAGAGACTAAGTGTCTCATTTCCATCTAAAACCAATCCAATTCGACTCGATCACCACCAATACTGACAATGAAGAATAGAGAAATATAAGATGAGGGAAACGGGGCGGTAACTCACGTGACGACAGGTCGGGTCGTCACATTAGGTTTTGCCTTAACAAAAAATCTGCCCAAAAAATGAGAAAAGGACTGTCCTTTTTCAATAATTTCAGACACAAACAAAAGTAGATGTACTCCCAACAACTCCAAAACAGTAAAAGAAACCAAACATGTACTCTACTTCATTATTTACCTTTTACCCTTCACAAACTAATACTCCCTCCGTTTCATATTAAATGAGGTACTTTCCTTTTTTGTCTGTTCCAAAATAAATGTTAGATTTCTAAATTTAGAAATAATTCAACTTTAAACACTTTATTTTATCATTTTTGCCGTTAATGAGAAGCTTTTATAGCCATACAAATGGCATGGCCCCACAAAGCCTTTACCCCTTAAACTTTTAAGACCGCAACTTTCAAAAGTCTTCTTCTTTTTTCTTAAACTCCGTGCCGAGTCAAACTAACTCAAACAATTTGAAATTGAGGGAGTATCAAACTAACCAAACTGATTTAAATTAGTGTAAAACTAGAAAATTTAGATTTTAATAACTAGAAAGTAACCTATGACGTTGCAAAAAAAATCATAGACGAAATCCATGATTAAGGCGTGTATTAACAGTAAAGTAATTAATCACAACAAAACTAAATAAATAAATATGCAATAAAATTAAACAAAATAAACAAACGAGACAAAACTTAACCATAAACAAAAATCTAAAATCAATTGGGAAAGAAAAAATTGAAAATCATTAAAAAGGAGAAGGGATTACAATTTTGTGCTATGCTCGAATCCAAACTTCGTTACACGATTGCGGACGTGTAATTGAGACGACAACCTATGGCCACCAAGCTCGAAACTTGGAAAAAGCCTCACACAGTTATTGCCGAGATGGGGTTCTGCCAAGCCTCAAATTGGTGGCTTGGGTGTCGTCTGGTAGTCGGGTGGAGAAAACGGTGAAGGCAGTGGTAGCGTTGGGCGATCGCCGGTGACTGGTCGGAAAATGGTTGCCGGGTTTTGGGATTGAAATCAACATCAATAGGTAGGTCTTTAGGAGCTCTATCCGTTGATGTAGGTATTACAGTGTGGTGGTGGCCGGAGCTTCACGAATTTGGGAAAAAAAGTGGCGGCTAGGGTTTCCTAGATCTAAAATTTGTGGAGTTTGAGGGGGTTTTGAAGGGTTTGGTTTGAAGATATGGAAAGAGGACGTATTGTAGATTACATGGTGAAAGTTTGGGGTGTTTGGATGCTGGCAGGTGGCGACAGGCAGTGGTGCCGCCATGGAAAGGGGCGACGGCTGCGACAGAGGAGTGGGTGAGAAGAGATGAGCCTCTATGGTTTGAGAGAGTGAAACGAGGCCAAAAATCTGATTTATACGGCCTTTTATACTCCATGAGGGATCAAATGAGGACCATTGGATCAAAGGAAATGAATGGATGAGATTTGATCTTGATTCACTTAAATAATATGATGTAGTTTTGGCCCAAAACTACGTCGTTTCAATTCTCCCATGGCAGCCCCTTGTCTTGCACTCTTCACCACATTTCTCTTTCAAATTTGGCCCAATTTCTTCCTTAATCCTACTTATTAAACTAAATTTACACGACAAATAAATTAATTAAATAACTTATTCAAATGATCAATTAACTAAATTAATTCACCAACTGAACAGTTAGTTAATTCCTAAAATGTAAAATAAAAAAAGAATTACTTTTTGGTATTTTTATGCTATGAAATATGTAAATAAAGACACAAAAATTGATAAAAATAATTAAAATAACAAAACATTAATGGCTTTAGGAGGTATTAAAATAGTGCAAAAATTAGGTGTTCACAGCTACCCCTCTTTGCTCGAGAACATGAAGCGTTTTTATGCAAAGAAAAGTGAATGCCATAGCTAATTTTTGCTCACATATCACTCCAATGGAAGCATTTTCTTTTTTGAAAAATTGTGACCGAACCTTGTATCTGAGGTTGCTTACATATTCTTGGCTATAAAGGAATCAGGTTGGTGTACGTTTGAAAAATTTGGTAGTTAGGACTACCAAGCACTAGAGTTAAGATTGATGCTGCTGTTTTTGTTGTTGTTACTATTACTTGCTGCTTACATCAAAAGGAAAAGAGAAAGAACTATATATATCTACAAACTAAGAGTTACAAAATTCCTATTTATATGCCTTCTGGAGTCAAATCTTGATTCTAGACCTGGTCTCTTGTGTTGACCTTAGATTGGATTTTGATACTCTTTGAAGAAACGATTATGACTCAATTTCAATTGCGTGCTTTCCTGATCTGAAATTGAAAAGATGAATCTTGCGAAGTTGGGTTACTGACACATTGTCAAAGTTAACTCCAACTATCTTGTGATCGAAAGACTTCTTCCTTCTGATGATAACTGAAACTTCAAGCTTTGATCGTCACAACCTGTGCTCTACGGCGGGGCCTGCAAAGCCATCAAAGACGAACAAAACGAACAAAATTTTTTGCCCCAGTATGGCATTGAGAAAATTTTTTGAGTTATTGGGTAAAGCTTCAGATCAACTTATCTTATTTGAAATATGCAAAAAAGATACTGAAGATTCCGAATTGAATGTGCTTCTCTTAGAAGTAGAACTGATAAATCTTAGACTAAGAGGTGAATCTCTTATGGGTGGCATTGGAATTACTGCGAGATTAAAGGACTCCAACTAGGAATTGCATCTCCTAGGGTTAATGATTCATATTAGGAAGTGTGTCTCCTATTAGAATGAAGAGAATGGACTCAAGCTAGGAAGTGTGTCTCCTACGAATGAGGTTGAAAGGTTTGGACTAGGAAGTGCGTCTCCTAGGATTAATGGTTCATATTAGGAAATGTGTCTCATATTGGAATAGCTCAAACTAGGAATTGCGTCTCCTATGAATAAGGTCAAAAGTCTTGGACTAGGAAGTGCGTCTCCTGGGAGTGGTGGTTCAGATTAGGAAGTGCGTCTCCTAATGGAATGTTTCAAACTAGGAAGGGCGTCTCCTAGGATTGGTAGTTCAGATTAGGAAGTGTGTCTCCTATTGGAATTACTCAAACTAGGAAGTGCATCTCCCAGGATTGGTTGAAAGGTTTGGACTAGGAAGTGCGTTTCCTAGGCTTAATGATTCAGATTAGGAAGTGCGTCTCCTATGGAAATTTCTCAAACTAGGAAGTGCATCTCCTAAGAATGAGGTTGAAAGGTTTGGACTAGGAAGTGCATCTCCTTGGACTGGTGGTTCAAATTAGGAAGTGTGTCTCCTACGAGTGAGGTTGAAGATCTTGGGCTAGGAAGTGCGCCTCCTAGGATTGATGGTTCAGATTAGGAAGTGCGTCTCCTAATGGAATGTTTCAAACTAGGAAGTGTGTCTCATACGAGTGAGGTTGAAGGGCTTGGACTAGGAAGTGTGTCTCCTAGGATTGATGGTTCAGATTAGGAAGTGAGTCTCCTAATGGAATGACTCAAATTAGAAAGTGTGTCTCCAAGGATTGGTAGTTCAGATTAGGAAGTGCGTCTCCTATTGGAATAACTCAAACTGGGAAGTGCATCTCCTAGGATTGGTGGTTTGGATTAGGAAGTGCATCTCCTATTGGAATGGCTCAAACTAGAAAGCGTGTCTCCTATGAATGAGGTTGAAAGGCATAGACTAGCAAGTGCGTCTCCTAGGATTTATGGTTCAGATTAGGAAGTGCATCTCCTAATGGAATGTTTCACACTAGGAAGTGCATCTCCTACGAGTGAGGTTGAAGGGCTTGGACTAGGAAGTGCGTCTCCTAGGATTGATGGTTCAGATTAGGAACTGCGTCTCCTAATGGAATGACTCAAACTAGGAAGTGCATCTCCAGTTGAAAGGTTTTGACTAGGAAGTGCATCTCCTAGGAGTGAGGTTGAAAGACTTGGAAAGAATGTAACTAGGGGTTGGTGCCCTGTATCACTGAGAAAGAATTTAACTAGGGCTTGGCGCCCTGTATCACTTAAAAAGAATGTAACTAGGGGTTGGCACCCTGTATCACTAAGAAGGAATAACTAGGGGTTGGCGCCCTGTATCACTAAGAAACAATGTAACTATAGGTTGGCGCCCTATATCACTAAGAGGAAATGTAACCAGGGGTTGGTGCCCTGTATCACTTAAAAAGAATGTAACTAGGGGTTGGGCCCTTGTATCACTAAGAAAGAATAACTAGGGGTTCGCGCCCTATATCACTGAGAAAGAATGTATCTAGGGGTTGGCTCCCTATATCACTAATAAGGAATAACCAGCGGTTGGTGCCCTGTATCATTGAGAAAGAATGTAACTAGGGGTTGACGCCCTATATCACTAAGAAGGAATGTAACAAGGGGTTGGTGCCATGTATCATTAAGAAGGACTAACTAGGGATAGGATACCTTTTATGGAAATAGAACCTCACTAAATATTGTTGTACCTTATATTGGAGAATATAGCTAGGGATTGGTGTACCCTATACTAAACATGTGACTAGGGAGTGGTGTGCCCTATGTCAAAATGGGACCTCAACTAAGGACTGATGTACCTTATGCTGGAAAATGCAGTGGCTGATGATGCAATTATAGGCATATCTAGAAAGGAAAAGCAGAGAGTTTGAAGAACTTACCTTTGGTGACATTCGTCCTTTGAGAACTTCAATTCTACACCGCTTGGTTTCCTTCTTCAAATAAAAAAAGATTTGTGAGTTTAACAATGGTGGTTGGTTTGTGGCCTTGCATGCCCTGAGAAGTTTGAATCTATGGCCACCTCGTTGTTAGAGAACTGATTTGCAAGTAATGATACCCGACGACTAGGAGGCTCTGTACCGTGTTCTGAAAATTTTGGCTTTCTAATGTCGCCTCCGACTATTTCGTAACCGGATGTCTAAGGTGTTGTTGAACCTTGTCTATAAAGCAAATCTTCACTTTGGAAGTTTTTCCTTTAAAAATCAAACTTGATTTTTTTTAGTTTGTGTATGTGGTGCTATCAGCTTTGCCCGTGAAGCAAGTCT
This sequence comes from Nicotiana glauca, assembly GCA_026770625.1. Taxonomy (NCBI): domain Eukaryota; kingdom Viridiplantae; phylum Streptophyta; class Magnoliopsida; order Solanales; family Solanaceae; genus Nicotiana; species Nicotiana glauca. Next base: position 72,700 of record MU739626.1, read on the forward strand.
TGCTTAGCGACCTTTTTGATTTCTTCGAAACACTTTGTTCGGCTCATCAGAAGAAATCACAGTTGGATTCATGCCTTTGTCATTGCCGCGTATGCCTCAACATCCTTTATTTTACACTTCCACGAAACAGTGACCAATTTTGTGGCCCTTTCTTTATTTGCTTCTAAACAAATAGACCAGAAAACTTTTGGAACTTCTGTTGGCATGGACCCTCAGATCTCGTTTAGCTTCAACAAGCTTATTGGGCATGTTGCTTCCTGGGTATGTCCTCTTTGAACTCGCTTTGTACAATTGAAAAGTTGGTAACAGATATTGAAATCATTTCTCAGTTGTTTTAACAAAGACTGACTCAAAATAAAAATGCAAATGGATAAAATGACATGATGTAAAACTGAGAAGGAATAGTATTTAACTGAAAATGCCACTTTATGTGGAGAGAAAGAAAAAATGGGCTCCTTTGAATATTGTAGCCAACTTTAATGATCATGACATGCATTTTGGACTGAGCGACCGAATCTATCCAACCGATCTACCCTTTCTTCTTGTAGTTCCTTTTTGTCTTTGAAGTTGGCCTCTTTGTGCCAATCATTTGCACCAAATCACAACTCACCTTTGACCAGTGATGCCCAAAAAAGTTTTTACCTACCGGCCTCTCTCATTTATTTATCTTTACTTACCATCGCCTTATAGTTCCCATACGGGTTTTCACAAATAAGACTCTCTCATTTCCATTCATTATCTCTTCTTTGTTTTCGCCTTTTTGTTCGAGCAACTTGACATTGTTCTATGTTGTGTGACAATTGTTGCTTACTGCGTGTTTTCCTTGGCATTCTTAAGACTATTTGGAAGATTTTTATTTGGAAGCTTTTGGAGGGGGTTAGAAAGAAATAGTCACATTAAGGCTCAAAATAGACTCAAGATGATATGGTTGTATATTTACAACTCTTGGAATCGACTCTTCATAAAAATAAAATTTAAAAAAAAAATCTGCCCCAGCTTCAGATACTAAGGAATTTTTCATTTTTGATTTGGTTAGACAGAACCCACCCTAGTGTAGAGCTACCTACGTGTACTTTAAAAGAATCAAGTCAAACGTAGTTCAAACTAACACGAAAGATTTCTTTGTTATTTTTCTTTTCATTTTTCTTTCTTTCTTTTTCTCTTTTCTTTTTCTTCTCTTCTTTTTTTTAACAAATTGCCCCAGCTCTTATTTTCTAATGGCATCGATCTTCAATTTTTTTTCTATACTTGATTCCAAAATAGGGGGGTCAAAGAAAAATAAAACAAGCTCAAAAGGGGGAACGAAGGGTATAAAATGTTTGGGTAGCAGAAAAAAAAAGGCCTCCCAGCCTCAAGAATGCCAAACACTCTATCTCTTCTCAAATTTCACATTGATGGACATGACTCTCTTCTTGGTTTTGTCAGTTGTATAATTCCGTAAAAAATGACTTTTGACAATTTGGAGCCACCTTTTCTTGGTCCTTGTCCTGATGTAGAAGGGTGCACTTCAGCACCAGCTAATCATTTTAAATTCCTTGGAACGCACTTTCTTTGGAGATTTGGGTCATCTTCCCTGATATAATCAGATTATGCAGGCCATGGCAAAAAGCCTTTCATCGATTAGCCCAACAAAACTTTCAATTATCCTTAAGCCAGTATTCATGACATGTTTGAGATAAACATCTTTAACCTCTACGGATATGACTATTTTGGTTCCATGTGATAGTCTTATCATCAAAGTTCTTCAACCTCTCATTTATCTTCCAAGTGTCTTTTCTCGATTCAATTCAAGATTGGACAGACTTTCTAAAATATAGCCAAAAATTTCGCATGCATGTCGTGTCACAAAAATTGGTGTGAAAAGAAATATGTATTCAAGAAGAACTAAACACAATGGATTAAAATGACACAAAGAACAAAAAGAAGAAGTCGCATTTCATTGATTAAAGGATAGAGAGGTTTGATGATAGGACACACAAACAACATCTGGATCACAACCTCGAAATAATCTGGATGATAGAAATTATGACAAAATAGGTTACCAAGACTCCTTCCCAGCAAGGAATGGAGTGACTTTCCAATTATCAAGCTCAACATCTTAGCTACGAATTTGCACACCAGCATCAAACAGGACCTTCAACAATTTTGATTTCCTTCCATCCAGTGGACAAGCTCTTGACATTTTCCACCAAACCGTCCATATTCTTTATCATTGTAAATCATCCGAACAATGCGTGCTTGGTCGGGACATTTAGGGTGCCATTATCTTGGACCACGATCATTCCTTCTTGAATCATCTTTTCTATTACCTTTTTTCAAAGCTCGACAACACTCAATGTTATGTCCCTGGACATTAGAATGGTACAGGCACCGTACATCAGGGTCAAAACCTTTTGCATATGGATCAGGAACATACCCTTGAAGCGGCTCAATCATGCCACAACATTTTAACCTTTCAAACAAACTTATGTAGGATTCTGCGATTGGAGTGAAATTTTCCCTCCGCTTATGTTCCCTTTCATACTCTTGTTTTGGACGAGCATTATAGAGTGATTCAGAGTTGTGATGTCGCGGATGAAGGTATGTTAGAGTTGGGGCCTGCATACGCTGGAAATTGGATGGTTTGGCAAAAGACTGAGTTGCATACTATGAAGCAACTGAGTATCATGGATCCGGGGGTTGAGATGCTCCTTTTTGGCCTATTTTTGCCCGTGATGCCATCATGGACTCCTCATCTTTCTTCTTTTTGTTAACACAACTATTCAGCCTATTCTAGATTTCTTTGGTGGCTGCGTTGAGAGCCTATTGACTTATAATTTGTCTGGTATTGAGGCCGTTCTTGACCATTTATCTTATCTTGATTGCATCAGCAAAGGATCAGCCTATTGCAGCCATCATATTTTGAAAATAATCAGGATCCTGAGCCTGAAGGAAGACAGTGATTAACACATGGTCATCCATGGGTGGTTGAACTCTGGATGCTTGCTCTCTCCACCTAACGGCATACTTCCTGAAGCTTTCAATCGGCTTTTTCTTCATATTGGATAGGGAATTGCAATCTGGTGCAATATCAATGTTGTACTAAAATTGTTTGATGAAAGTCTGGGCCATGTCATCCCAGACATGCCAGTAAGAGATATATTGGTCAATGAACCATTCAGAGGCTACCCCTTCCAGACTCTCCCCAAAATAAGCCATCAACAACTCTTCTTTTCCTCCTGCACCCCTCAGCTGGTTGTAGTACCTTTTTAAGTGGGTGATAGGGTCACTGTGTCCATCATATTTCTGAAATTTTGGTGTCTTGAACCCTGCGGCAAATGGATGTGAGGGAACATGCATAGATCATTGAGTGAAACACTTTTGTGACCACCTAGTCCTTGTATATTCTTTATGTTCTGCTCAAGACTTTTCATTTTTTTGGCCAACTTATCTGGCTCACTTGATAGCTTTTTCAGTTTCTACAAGTGAACCGTACTGAGGAGTCTGATAGGATGGAGTTGAGACCTTGACATGCATGTTTGAAGAGTAGTATTGTCCATCATAAGCATGAGATGGTGGCTCGATATTTGGCCTCGTCACAGGATTTCGTAGGGGAATTATATGCACTGGTATGCTAGACATGAGGTTGAACATTAGAGATACCAGGGCCGGTATAGAAGCTATAGTTTGGTATATATCCTGGTGGTAGAATGTGATCGTTCGTTGTAGGGAGCAGTGCTTGAGTAGCCTGGGGTACCGTGGAAGTTCCCTCAAAGGGACCCTAAGGAGGAGGCTGACTAGAGACCCAAGCGTGATACACATCACTCAGTTGATGTTTCAATCTTCTTACTTCCTCCGACTCTTGCTCAACCGATTGAAGTTCTCCAAACCAATTTCATCATTGTTAGCCAACGCCACCTTCCCCTTAGATCTGGTCAAGTAATGATGTATTGCCAGTTTCACCACAAACCAACCACCCTAAACTTACTATATAAGAGGCAACAAACATGTTAGGGTTAATCATTTTATAAATACGAATCACACGTAACTATGTTATGCTCCTAACATTATCACCATCCGTAACATGCTTTTTGAAGGCTTCATATTTCATTCTGGCTTATAAGGTTGCTACTTATTGACGCTCTAATTTATTCCTCTTTTTTTTACGCCTCGCCTTATTCTAGAGCTATTGAAAAATATTTTGATCGAACCTTTTGGGGGTTGACTACGTATTATGTCACCGCATGAATCAGATCATTACGTAGTTCAAGGACACGGCCAACTATTTATTTAAAGGTTTTTTTATCTACAAAAAACATTTTTGGTTCATTTTTCGAATTTTTCTAAAACAAATCTTTTTCATTGATTTTTGAATTTTTCTCTTCTTTTTTTTTATACAAGACTTGAAAAAAGGAAAATTACATAAAGATAAAACCTAAAAGGACAACATTTAAATAAGACCGAAGTCGACTTAAATAGACCCTCTTTTTTTCTTTTTTAAATAAAATAAAAATAAAAGGCAAAACAACAAGACTCAAAACACCAAAAGACTCTTACAAACTGGATGACTACAAATGAACAATCAAAGTGGAATGCCAGCTAAAAGAAGACTCTGATCTCTGCAGGAGGCCCCATAAGCATCATTGTAGTCAAGGTGATTATTATTGCGGCTGACCTCCCGTATCATGGTATATGCGCTTCAAGACTGTGGCAATGAGGCATGCGAAGTTGGGCCCTACCATAGCAAATTTCTCTTGAGTCAAGCCCTAACAAGTCACACACTTTCGAGCGGTATACGTAGCCACTTCATAGACCCTCCTTCTAAAATGCTCCTGGCTTTGACTTAAAAACTGGATCTCGTTGATACTCAATTTTTTTCCTCATATTTTTAAATGTGCAAAATACCTTCAAAATAGACTATATATGCATATATAAGCATATCCCAAGGTTTCATTATTTTTCTTAATTTTTCAAAGATTTCTAAATTAATTTACTGCTCTATTTTATCAAGAGAAACCCAATAATTATCCCCAAAATTATAACTTTTGGTGATTCATTTATTGGATCCTCATTTTTATACTAAAATATATCTAACATAATTTTTGCATATTTTTATAAATTTATTCAATATTTTTAAAGCTAAATTGTATATAATTACAATATTAGCCTATTTAAGATTTAATTGTGTTTATAATTATAAAATTGACTCCAGTAATTTTATTTTCTTAATTATATATTACAAATCATTTTTGTACCTTTAATTCATTTCCAAAAATTATTTTACTATTTTTATAAAATAAATAAAGGAAAATAGCTATTTAAACACTAGCCCCATTTATTTCAATTGTAGCCTTGAATCAACCCACAATTGAACCCAATTTCAATTTAAATTACACCATCCCAAAGACCCAAGCCCAATTTCTAAATATACCTCACCCAATCAGATTAAATCTTAACCGTTGATCAATTTTGATCAACGGTCCATATTCGTTTTTTTCCAAATTAATCCAAACGACCCCCTAAACCCCGCTCATTCCTCACTCAACCAAGTCTCATCTCTATATCTCTATCGCTGGATTCTCTCTAGAACCTTCCCCTTCCCCTCCACTCCGATGAGCTTCACTCGCCTTCTCCGGCCACCTCCTGGCCTGAATCCATGGTGGTCTCACCACCTACCAGCCTTCTATGGCTCCTACACGCTTGGTTGCTGAAGTTTCAAGGCCTGACCACAAAGAAGCTGGGTCCATACCTTGCTTGATTCAAGTTCTATGGCCATCTCCGTCCTTGCTCCAGCAAGCCATGTCTGTTCGAGCCTGACCTCAACTCATCCTATTTAGATCAACAACTTTCCAAGCATTTCTCACCGTTTGGGTTCCTCTGAAACCTTAGCTTTTGAGGCTCTTCTGATTTCTTTAGATCTGTTCTAGATCCGTGTTTTCCCTAAACTTTTAAACGATTTCTTGAGATTTCTTTCAAAACTATGCTTTCAAAACCTTTATTTTTCCGATCTAGGTTTTTATGAGTTACTTAGATGTTCTCTGATTTTTTTGCTTTTTCTCTTATGTGTTTCTTATACTATGTTTCTTGTTAAGTTTCTTCTACTGTGTTTTTACATATTTCTCCTACAATGTTCTTATCAGTTCTTTTACTGTGTTTCTTTATATGTTTCCCCTACTATGTTCTTACTAGTTTCTTCTACTATGTTTATTTATACGTTTCTCCTATTGTGTTCTTACTAGTTTCTCCTACTATGTTTCTCTATATGTTTCTTCTACTGTGTTCTTATGAGTTTTTCTACTGTGTTCTCATGAGTTCCTGCTATTGAAAGAGCATGTTAAAGGTCTCAGTTCCTTTCTGAGACCTCTAAACTTGTTTCGTTAGTCTCTTTTTCCTTAACTACTTGTCTTTGCATCTCTGAACTCGATTGATGGTAGGAACCCTAAATTTGGGGGTACATTTGAGTTTTGATACCATTGGCTGTGTGATTTGCTTTGAACTTGATTGATTTCAAAAATCCTAACTCCTTCGGATCTATTTCGAGTTTCTGAATTTGTTTCATCTGTTGCTCAACCGAATCATGAAATCTTTGTTTCAACCTTTGTTTCTCTAAGCGATTCTGATTCTATACTAAACTCTTCTATGGTCTTTATACTGGACCCTTTGTATGATATTAGATACTATCTCTCTTCTACATTGCTGACCTATGTGACTACCATGATCCTATAGTCTACTACCTACTGATCTTGCACTGGCATGATGTTTTTTCTTTGCCTTAAATTCAGCCTAGCATGTTTGTGTGCTCTTTATATGTGCTGAATTTCCCTCTAAAATGGCATTCAGTTTTGATTAATTTCAGACTTCCTTTGTATAAGTTTTATTGATTTCTTTCCTTATTTGTTGATTTCCCTGCTACTCGATTTTAGTCAAAAACTTTCCTTAGCTTTTCTAACATGATTCATTCATGGACCAATGATTACAAATCTCTGACTCCTTGATGTACTATCTACTAATTGATTTTCTACCTTATTTATGTAACTGTGTATTTCAAAATTCTGCCCTTAAGTAAACTCCTATGTTTTTACCCCTAATTGCCTACTTTGCATAAGATTCTTATTTGTTCTATTTCCTTACATAATTTTCTTGCTCATTACCATTTAAGTCTGAATTCAATAATTAAAGGAAGTCTTGCGCTAATTGATTTTATTTGATACCAAGTTCCTTAATTATTTTCTTACCTTATTTTTGTCTATTTTTCACACTATAAATACATGAATCTTTCGTTAACACAAGACATCTATCACTCATAGTCTTTCTGAACTTACACTTACACTCAAAAGTATTCTCTCTAGTAGCTCGTACTGTGGCCTGTTTACAAGACTTGTTGCTTGCTTTCTCTCTATTTGTTTCTTTGAAACTGGTATGTCCTGATTTAAGGTTATCAGTGCCACAACAATGTGTTTATTTACTATCTTTATATCCATGTCTACTTATTACTTTTGTATAGTTCAACACTTACTCTAGTATGTTGCTTTCTTTCTGCCTGTTCTACTATGAATCCTAAACCCCTACCCCTTATATGTTTAAGCTATGGTTTGAGGCATGGCAATACTGCAAGTTATTGTCCATGAATCAAACTTGATCCCCTGGGATCCTAGCCTCTGATAGTATGGGTTCTGGCAGGCTTATAGGTGTGCTAGCACTCTCCATTGCTGGGCATGCCTAAAGTCTTCCCTTGCCTAAGCAATAGGCTCTTTACAATCTCCTTATTCCCCTGAACCCCCTTATGTATGCTTATTTGTAGTTGTTTCCCTCTCTTTTTCCCCTTTTAGCATTCTGTTATGTACTTGCACACTTTCCTAGTCTCTAAGTTCTACCCCCCTCTTGTAAGCCTGGCCTTGGGACCCTTTGAGTTCCCTCTGAACTTGGACACTTGAGGGATGGCCCTTCCACACTGCACTTTCCCCTATTCTAATAGTACATTTAGGTGTGAGCATTACCCGGAGTCCCAATGAGGCTATTAGGGAATTTTGACACACTCAAATGGGAGAAGGCTTTGGATCATTGATCTCTTGAAGTTGGTTTACCTCATATTTCAGATATGAAGTTTGAATCGGGCTCTCCTTGGTTGTGCATTTATTTATATTTTTTCTGATGTATTTTATTTTATTCCGGGTGTAATAATTTGTAATAAACTCTTTGAGAAGGTTAGTAAAAAAGGGGTGGGTAACTATGTATGCAAAAATGGGTAGATACCATGTCTATAGGTATTTTAAATTCTGTATATGCATGTAGATACCATGTCTGCAGGTATTTTAAATTCTGCATATGCATGTAGATACCATGTCTATAGGTATTTTAAAATCTGCATATCATGCCTATAGTTATTTGGAAATCTGCATATGCAAATGCATATAGAAATCATGCTTATAGGTCTTTCTGAATCCTGTATAGCCATTTTCATATAGAAATCATGATCATAGGACTACAATTCATATAGAAATCGTGCCTACAGGATTGTCCAAATCTGCACATTCAATTGCACCTAGATATCATGTTCATAGGTCTTCAACAAATTTCTGCACCTAGATATCATGTTCATAGGTCTTAAACAAATTTTCGCACCTAGGTATCATTTTCATAGGTTTAAAAACGAGTCTTCTATATTTTTTATACCATGTCTGCAAAGGCTTAAAATTAATTACGCATAGAAAGCATGTCTATAGGAACTCCTACTCAAATCTGAGCCGCTTCATTCATGTATAGCGCTAAAATCAGTAATAACTGGTACTATCAGTTGCAGAACTTATAACCTTCTTTAAAACCTGCCTTTCTTTTAATAATCTGACTACCCTTTTTTACCAGTATGGTTCAAACCATGTTATTTTGTTGCTTCCTGAATTCAATAGATACCATGCCTATAGGATCCTTTTCCAACACTTGGGCAAGCCTTAGGGTAAAGTTTTAAACTAAATCATTTTCTGTTAACTACAATCAGCAGGCAGGTCTGAGTCGGGCTTCCTATATGATTTATATAATAAATCAGTCTGCCACAACCTTTAAGTTCTTTCATGTTTAGTAGTTAATCAGACCCTAATCAGTATGTGTAAGTCATGCTAATTACGTGTTTCTTTGTTTAAAGAGGGTATATCCGAGCCTTTGTTTGTTGTATGCTTTCCCCAACTTGCTATACATGTTTTTGTATGTCGCCTTAAAATTTGTTACCTTTGAAACTACAAATAAGCCTAATATCCCTCCCCTTTAGGATTAGTAGTCCTGAATGCCTCCGGGACTAATAGGATTGGGATGGGTAATAGCATGCAATAAGTAAATGAGATCATTCTGCGCTTTAATACCTTAACGGGATGGGAAGGGTAGATATGGATATGATGACCACGCGATATTACCACGTGTAGCTCCTCATTAGGAGTGATTCCCGGGAATTGTGTGGGGTGATCCATATTGTTAATAAACCTAGGACCCCTTTCCCTTATTTCTTGTTTCTTTTAAAATTTCAAAATCTTTCTTTTAAGGAAAATCAGCTTTCTTTAAGTTCTTACCTACTTTGTTTATTTGTAAACCACTATGTGAAAATCCCCTCTTATTTGAAGTTTATTTTCTTACATGTTATTTGCCTAAATTCATAACAATACCACACTAGTTGATTGTGAGGGGTGTCTAACACCTTCCCCTTAGAATAATTTCAAGCCCTTACCCAATCTCTGGTTACTCAAATCAAATCTCCTTGGTGTCCTAATGCTCCCTAATCATTAGGTGGCGACTCTCCAAATCAAACCCAATTCCCAAAAGGAATGAGTTGTCCTCCCAAATGTCATGAACCCGATTTCGCGAGAAAAAGGGGGTGCGACAGCATGGCGACTCTGCTGGGAATTTTTAGGCTTTTACCATTCCAGACCTTTATTGTGAATTTATGCTTCATCACGCACAATTATTTGTTTATTTCTTTTAAGCATTCAATTTTCTTTTCGATTGCAAAACTGAGTTGTCTCTTTTTTTCTTTTCTTTACTCCTTTCCTTTACTACTACTTTATATTATGAAATTATTGTATTTACTGCTTTCTTAACGTGCAAATACATGAAAACGTGCCTTTAACTATTGCATAATCATGCTCAATATCATATTCCATTCGTGCCAAACAAATCCTATAGCAACGCTTATAATGAGTGGTTGCACTCTTCCGATATTATCACCCCCTAAATTCGAAAAAGGCATATTTGCGGTAAAACCAGTCGATCAATTGTGTAGTCGACGGTTCCGTGCCTTTCCCCCTTGAGTTGTCCGCTCAAGGGTACCAGTCTAATACCCCCATAGAAACCTTACTTTGTTTAACTGTGTATGCATCATAGTCAAACCTAACTAAGTCAGTTATGTTGTCCCCATAATGACTCTTTAAGATAGCCTTGTCCAAAGTCCACTGGGTTTCCCTAAAACCCAAACGGACATCATCACGTTCTGTGCATTTATTTGGAGAACTAAATGCTTTTATGCCAACTGTTGATATTAAATAGTCGAGTTCGATGGGGTTAGGGTCTAACCCTTTTGTTTTGCAGAAAATGAAGAATGAGATCCCTAGCTTCGGTATGGGTAGCACACTCGCACTCTTGCTAGACTGGTGGAGGAGTCTTCCATCAAATGACCAAATCAACGAGTTGAAAGAGAGGGCCGCCAAAGCTAGCAAAAAATTGGAATATCTAGAATACAGTTTGCTGGAGTTGGAAGGAAAAGTGAGGAAGAGAGTCACCGACTACCAGAACGCTGAGGGAAACGAAGGAGAACACCTTGCGAAGGCATTTTTACTGGTGAACCTATGCGAACTGGAAGATCTGATCAACGAAAGCATTCAAACTGGAGAAAGTCCTTCTAGGACCAAATAGATAGGAGTTTTCATTTTTCTTTATAAAATATAATAAGGCCAATGGCCACTAGTGACTTTTTATTTCCTATTATTTAGTGTCGATTTGGGATTCGTCTACTTTTTTATCAATGAAATGAGCCATTTAGCATTCCAAGTTCTCCAAATCAACTTGTCGCTAGGCCTACCTCAGGCATAAAGAGGTTCCCAAATTAGGATACGTTTTACATTCTTGCACTGTATGTTTAAATATTGCAACATTTTTTATAATCCTCACTAACCTTTTACCTTTTGTTTTTAGTTTTTGTTTATTCCCCTTCCCAAAGGTTAGTTCGTGAACTCTGGAAACATCATTCTATTTTACGAGATCCAAGGGCCCTCCACCTACTCTTCCTCTCAAGCCTATCAGACACAACAACAAAGGGAAGATGGAAGATTTGAACAATGCCAGAAAGGAGAACTCAACTAAACGGATAGAGGTAACTCACGGTCCCGGTACTCTAGTTTCCAAAGAAAATACATCCCAACTAGAACAAAAGATGTTGAAATTCCAAGAAGAACTTGATTAGGTCCGGAATCTGGCGAATCTGTCATTTTCCCTCACTACTCCAGACATCAAATTCCCAAATGCTCAGAATCCTATACCACCACAAAATATCCCAAAGCAACAAAACCATCCCACGCCCCACCACCACTGCAATACCTGCCACACCTCAAATAATACCCTACGGCTCATCCCGGAACTCCAGAACTCCACAAATGACCATTACCAACATAATACCCCCATCTATGTGGAGACCATGTCCCTCTCCACCCAGCCCATCTCAAGCACACCCGAGTCCGATGATAAGGACTTGCTCATCAGAAACCTGGCCGAAGAACTTAAAAAGTTGACTAGCAGGATTCAAGGCGTTGAAGGTAGTAAGGGAATTGAAAGGCTAAACTCCGAAGATCTTTGCATACAACCCAATGTGGAACTACCTGAGGGGTACAAACCTCTTAAGAAATGTTTGTTGGTACCAGAGATCCAAGGGTCCATTTAAGAATGTATTGTGACAAATTGTTTGGAGTGGGAAAAGACGAGAAAATCCGCATGAAGCTTTTAATGAGGAGCTTGAAGGGAGATGCTTTATCTTGGTACATTACCCAAGATCCAAAGAAGTGGTCGAACTGGGTAAGAATGGCGTCCGATTTTATGGACAGATTTAGGTTCAACACGGAGAATGCACCAGATGTGTTCTACATTCAAAATTTAAAGAAGAAGCCTATAGAAACCTTCTGCGAATATGCTACCTGTTGGAGGTCCGAAGCTGCCAAGGTCAGGCCCTCCTTAGAAGAAGAACAAATGAACAAATTCTTCATCTGGGCCCAAGACCTACAGTATTATGAGAGGTTGATGATGATCAAGGGCCACAAATTTTCTGACATTATCAAGCTAGGAGAAAGGATCAAAGAGGGCATCAAAAGCGGTATGTTTACAAATTTTGAGGCCTTGCAAGCTACAAGCAAGGCCTTACAGTCAGGTGGTGCGTCTAAGAAAAGGGACGTAGGAGCCGTAATGGTGGCAAAGAGAACTAAATCTCCCGTCAAATACCAAACATACCCAATGACTCCACCCGCATATCAGCCTACGCCAAACTACGAAGCACCATCACCCTCTTACCAAACTCCACCACTCATCTATCAATCACCTCCCACAAATCAGCCCACTTTACCCAAATATTCCCAACCAGCACATGTCTACCAAGCCTACAACACTCAACCATCCTACTACCAATCCCCTCCTCCATGTCAAAACTTCCCTAGAACTCGACAAAACTTTGATCGAAGGTCCCTAAAACAATACACAGCTATTGCTGAACCTATCAGCCAGTTGTATGAAAGACTCAAAGCTGTTGGTTATGTCACCCCTATCCTTGTTGCTCCTAAGAGCCCTTCCTAATGGGTTAATCCAAATAAATCATGTGCATACCATTCCGGCATGAAAGGACACACCATTGATGAATGTCGCTCTCTAAAATATAAGATCCACAAGATTATTGTGGCAAAGGAGCCTGCTCTGAATGTCCGCAACAACCCTCTGCCATATCAGAAGGGTGGAGGCATTCACATGATTGAAATAGAGGATGATTGGGATCCCAAGGGATCGATCGGTTTGATCACAGAAGGTGACGATCCAAAGAAGCCAATAGTCACCCTTAATCCGACCGTAGTCCAGATTCAGACCCCTGGGGACGTCGAGGTAAATATGTCCATGCCATTTGAGTTTGAAACAACGTCCTGTGCAAAGATGCCAGCACCAATTGAGGTCGAATTCATGTCTCCAGCAAATGCACCTACACCCTTCAAAGTTGCAGTTTTACTGCCTAAGGTGCATGCTCCGTTCAGAGTAAAGATAGCCATGCCAATTCCAGTGGCAATATCGGCCGTAACACCATTCCTTACAAATGTCATACATTGGGACTACACAGCCGAGGCAAGAAGAAAAGGTAAGGTCAAGTTCAGGGAAGTTGTTGCAGCATAGGGTATGACGAGAAACGGTTTATACCCCGGAACATTTGCCTGAGTCAAGCAAATAGGCCTCTAGTCGGCCAACCATCACTGAAATCGGGCCTGATGGTCTCTGGAGAAAGATACAAGCCAAGGAATACTCGTTCATTGATCAGTTGAACAAAACACCTACACAAATTTCTATCCTTGCTTTGCTACAAAATTCTGATGCACACAAAAATGCCCTGTTAAGGGTGCTGAGTGAGGCATATGTACCAAGCAACATCACTAGATAAGAGATGGCAAACATGGTAGGGTAGGTATTGGAAAGTCACAAGATCACTTTTCACGAAGATGAGCTTCCACCAGAGGGTTTGAGTCACAACAAGGCATTACACATCACCGTGCAATGCGAATATTATTTTATCACTAGAATCCTGATTGATGGAGGGTCCACCATCAACATATGTCCGCTGGTAATATTTAGAACATTGGGAAAGGGATTGCATGAGATCAAGGACAAGGCCATCAACGTAAAAGCTTTCAATGATTCCCAAAGGTTCACCATTGGGGAAATTAGCCTGTGTTTGCAAATGGTGCCTACTTGGTTTGATGTTGATTTTCAATTGATAGATGCACCAGAATCTTACAGTGTGTTGTTGGGACGACCATGGATTCACGCCACTAGGGCCATAGCATCAACACTACATCAGACAATGAAGTTTGAGTGGAATCACCAAGAGGTGATCATTCACGGCGACGGTAGCAATCTCATATACAGTCATCAGACCATCCCAGCAATAGGAGGCAGAAGAAAGATAGGCAGGGAGACTTATCACCACATCGAGCAAGTCAACGCAGTTGACAAGGACAAATGGTGGGACAACAAAATTGAAAGCATATTGAACTGGAGTGGATACGAACCTGGCAAGGGACTTGGCAAGCACCTCCAAGGGACCGCTAAGCCTATCAAATTAAAGAAACATGGCACCATCTTCGGTTTGGGATATGAGTATACCTGGGAGGAATTCAAAAACTAGTCGCCACCATGGCGCGGGCCTTACTACCCATTGGAGCAGCCAATACTACGATTGGAACAGACTTTCCAACCGATCGAAGTTATTTATGGGTCAGAAGAAGAGGAAGCACTGGCAGCAATGAGTAACTTGTTCCTGGAAGACGATGATATAGATTGTTATGTCATTTTCAAGGAGGAGGGGGAGGAAGGCCCTTCCATACAGGCTGTAAGTAGAGGAACATGACTCAATAACTGGACCGTCAAAACTACCAGAGCCCGGTGAGCCTCGGGGTAGCAAGGTTGAACAACCATCATGCACTATCTTTTATTTTTTACTAGTTGACTTTCCTTTTGAATTTTAATTTTCACAATAACATCTTCAATATTCAAAACAGTTATGGAATTTATCAAAGCATTTCGATTTTCCTTATAAATCTTACTCTTATTATTTTCTCTCATTACTTTACTTATACAGTATTACTATTACTTATCTTGATGAACCAATGACTATGACATGCAACGAGACAATGCAACAAACAGACATAGACTCAGAGGAAGATGACACACCGGAAAAGATTGTTAAGGAAGTTGAGAATTTTGAAAACAGACCTAAGTCCAACCTGGACGAGACTGAGATTGTTAACGTGGGAGATGCAGAAAATGTCAAAGAAACAAGAATCACCATTCACTTATCACCATCAGAAAAGGAAGAGTACACATAATTTCTAAGAGAATATGAGGACATATTTGCCTGGTCATACGATGACATGACTGGTCTGAGTACATCTATTATGGCACACAAACTGCCAACTGATCCGACGTGTCCACCAGTAAAGCAGAAGCTCAGAAAGTTCAAACCTGATATGAGTTTGAAAATCAAGGAAGAAGTCACCAAGCAGGTCAAAGCCAAAATTCTCAAGGTAGTAGAATACCTGACATGGTTAGCTAATATTGTGCCAATGCCAAAGAAGGACAGGAAGGTTAGATTCTGTGTCGACTACCGGGATCTCAACCGGACCAGTCCGAAAGACGAATTCCCGTTGCCAAACATACACATCCTGATCGACAATTGCGCCAAGCATGAATTGTAATCATTTATGGATTGTTTCCCTAGTTACCATCAGATCTGGATGGATGAGGAAGATGCTGAGAACATGGCTTTCATTATGCCGTGGGGAATGTACTGCTATAAGATGATGCCATTTTGGTTAAAGAATGCAGGGGCCACTTACATGAGGGCCATGACTACCATTTCACATGATATGATACACAAGGAGATCGAGGTGTATGTAGATGACATTATCATCAAGTCCAAGAAGGCCACTGATCACATGGAAAATTTAAGGAAGTTCTTCAACAGATTGCGAAGACACAACCTAAAGTTGAATCCCGCAAAGTGTGCATTTGGGGTTCCATCTAGAAAATTGCTCGGGTTTATTGTACGTCGTCGGGGAATAGAACTGGATCCATCAAAGATCAAAGTCATTCAAGAATTGCCACCGCCAAAGAACAAGAAGGACGTGATGAGTTTCTTTGGGAGACTCAACTACATCAGCCGGTTCATAGCACAGTCCACAGTTATCTGTGAGCCAATCTTCAAGATGTTGAAAAAGGATGCC
Source organism: Nicotiana glauca (assembly GCA_026770625.1). Taxonomy (NCBI): domain Eukaryota; kingdom Viridiplantae; phylum Streptophyta; class Magnoliopsida; order Solanales; family Solanaceae; genus Nicotiana; species Nicotiana glauca. Next base: position 88,677 of record MU739626.1, read on the forward strand.
GCCACCAAATGGACTGATAACTGTCAGAAAGCTTTCAACAGAATCAAGGAATACCTATCAACACCACCAGTCTTAGTCCCGCCTGAGCCAGGTAGATTTTTGCTACTCTACATCGCAGTGTTAGATGGTGCCTTCGGTTGCGTCCTGGGGCAACATGATGAAAAGGAGAGGAAAGAGCGGTCCATTTACTATCTCAGCAAGAAGTTCACTCTATACGAGGCCCGGTATTCTCCGTTAGAACGCACCTATTGTGCTCTAACTTGGGTAGCCCAGAAGCTGAGACATTACTTCTGTGCATATACTACATATCTTATATCAAGGATGGATCTGCTAAAGTATATCTTTCAGAAACCCATGCCCACTAGCAAACTGGCCAAGTAGCAAATCTTGTTGAGTGAATTTGACATTGTCTACATGACTCAGAAAGCAATCAAGGGACAGGCACTAGCATATCACCTTGATAAGAACGCCATAGATGGAGAATATGAACCTTTGAAAACTTATTTTCCTGATGAAGAGGTATCATTCATAGGAGAAGACATTGCAGAATCCTATGATGGATGGAGAATGTTTTTCGATGCAGCAGCAAATTTCAAAGGAGTCGGCATAGGAGCAATCCTAGTAATAGAAATCGGTCAGCATTATTCGGTGTCTGCCCAACTCAGGTTCCCGTGCACCAACAATATGGCCGAGTATGAAGCCTGGATCTTAGGGCTCAAGATGGCTATTGACATGAACATTCAAGAATTGCTAGTGATCGGAGATTCAAATTTGTTTGTACATCAGGTACGAGGAGAATGGGCAAGAACTCTAAGATACTTTCGTATCTGCATCACGTGCAGGAAATGAGGAAGAGGTTCACAAAGACGAAATTCCAACATGTTCCCAGAATCCAGAATGAGTTTGCTGATGCATTGGCTACCCTATCATCCATGATATAACATCCGGATAAAAAACTTCATTGATCCCATTCCAGTGGAGATCCACGATCAGCCAGCTTATTATGCCCGTGTTAAAGAAGAAGCAGATGGAAAGCCTTGGTTTCATGATCTCAAGGAATATTTGGAAAAAGGAGAATACCCAGAACTTGCGAATACTACTCAGAAGCGCACTCTTCCGAGGTTATCCAATAATTTCTTTCATAGCGGGTGAATCCAGTATAGGAGGACTCCAAATTTGGAATTATTAAGGTATGTCGAGGCAAAATAAATATCTAAGTTGCTAGAAGAAATCCATGTTGGGACCTGCGGTCCACATATGAACGGTTTTGTCTTAGCCAAGAAGATACTCCGAGTTGGTTACTTTTGGATGACTATGGAAATAGACTGCATCTAGTATGTCCGGAAGTGCCACTGCTGTCAGATACATGCAGACATGATAAAGGTACCTCCAAACGAGCTTAATGCAACAAGCTCACCATAGCCTTTCGCCGCTTGGGGGATGGATGTTATTGGACCAATCGAGTCGGCCGCTTCCAACGGGCACAAGTTCATCCTAGTAGCAATCGACTATTTTATCAAATGGCTCGAAGCAGTATCTTACAGAGCAGTGACTAAGAAAGTCATGGGAGACTTTGCCCGCGACCGTATTGTTTGTCGGTTCGAGATTCCATAGTCAATTATTACTGATAATGGCTCCAACCTCAACAGTGACTTAATGAAAGTTGTGTGTTAAACCTTCAGGATAAAACATAAGAATTCTACAGCCTACAGGCCTCAGATAAACGGAGCCGTAGAAGCCGCCAACAAGAACATCAAGAAGATATTGAGGAAAATGATAGAGAAGCATAAGCAATGGTATAAAAAGCTATCATTTACTCTATTGGGGTATCGCACCACAATCCGCATATCAACCGAGGCAACCCCCTATATGCTGGTTTATGGTACAGAAGCAGCCATTCCTGCTGAAGTAGAAATCCTCCCTTAAGGATCATACAAGAAGCTGAGCTCGACGATGAAGAATGGGTGAAGAGTCGTTACGAGTAGCTAGCTCTTATAGATGGAAAAAGAATGAATGCAGTTTGCCACAGTCAGATTTATCAGAATAGAATGTCCAGAGCCTTCAATAAGAGAGTCAAGCCAAGACAGTTCACACCGGGGCAGCTGGTGTTAAAGAAAATCTTCCCGCATCAAGATGAAGCCAAAGGGAAATTCTCCCCCAACTGGCATGGTCCATACATGGATCACCAGGTTCTGACAGGAGGAGCCCTTATACTTGTAGAAATGGACGAAGAAGTTTGGCCAAAACCAATCAATTCAGATGCAGTCAAGCGCTACTATGTGTACTCTTATATATAATGTAATTTGAACTACGTCTATCCTAATTCCCATTTAATAGGGGATAAGTAGGCAGCCTTATGGGTTCGGTCACAATTCAATAAAATTTTCATTTTTCCCCCGCAATTGGAAACTGGGGCAGAATTTTGAGGAGGACCCTCAAAATTCTGAAGTAATTTCAGCCAATCATCGCAAGCAACCGTCAGAAGCATCAACGCATTAAACTCGGGCAGAATTTTGAGAAGGACCCTCAAAATTCTGTAGCAAGAGAGGTTGAAATGCCATGAACCACGTCACAGTCGTCGGTTCATCTAAAAGCTATTTCTTAAATATATACTTGTGTTATATTTTTGCAAACTCATGCATGTTTATTATCGGAATTACTTTGTTTAGCAACGCTACCCCAATGATACATATCGTACCACCAAGTCAAAGCCGAATAGGTCAAGCAAGGCCAGCAGGGATATGAGCTAACCTTCCCTCTACAAAACTCATGATTTTTCTTTGGATGTAGGCATTTGGATTGCGAAAGAAACAGACATACTAAACACCCACAAGAAAAACATTGTTCAAGAATTCAACTCTCAGGATTGTTGCACTTACTGACTGGCCATCCAAGAACGGTAGTGATATCCCTTATATCTCAAAATCCCCAGCGATCCTGACATCGTAACCTGTTGTCAGCTAAGAAACTTTGTTGCTTTTTTCCGCTTCATTTTTATTGCTGCATTGCATATGGCTACCATTCTACCTTTCGAGACTAAACATTGTCTCCATCTGCATTTTTTGCATTGCATTAGGCTACCATTCTGCCTTCCGAGACTAAACACTGTCTCCATCTGCATTTTCTACATTGCATAAGGCTATCATTCTGCTTTTCGAGACTAAACACTGTCTCCATTTGCATCTACACGGCTGAAAGATTGCCACTTTATTTACACTTGCATGGCTGAAAGATCACCGCTTTATTTACACTTGCATGGGCGAAATATCGCCACTTCTTTTACACTTGCATGGCTGAAAGATCGCCACTTCTTTTACAGTTGCATGGCTAAAATATCACCACTTCTTTTACACTTGGATGGCTGAAAGATCGCCACTTTATTTACACTTGCATGGCTAAAATATCGCCACTTATTTTACATTTGCATGGTTGAAATATCGCCACTTCTTTTACATTTGCATGGATGAAATATAGCCACTTCATTTGAACTTGCATGGCTAAAAGATTGCCACCTATCACATATCATGGGCTGAAATATCGCCAAATACTGCATTTCATGGGCTGAAAGATTGCCAAATTATCTGAAGGCGTCATTGTTCGGAGGCACCATTTACATAGACCGAGAACACCATGTCATGGCCTGAAGATCCCTTTAATCTCTTTGATATCATCATTCAAAGACATCATGGTTCGGATGCATCATTCTCATAGCCTGAGAGCATCATTTCATGGCCTGCGAATCCTTTATCATACGCTTCATGGCCCAGGACATCATGGTCTGAGGACGTCATCCTAACCGTCCAAAGACAACATTCATGGTCCGACGGGAACTTGTATCACGTTTAAATTTACGCGCAGTATATGCTTGTATTGCTTATTTGTAGGTAAACCAGCAAGCAACGGCTATCTCAACAGGAGCGATCCCACTCCAGTTCCCGCAACCCTATTAGACCTTAACCATTCATCCCAACCTGAATATTGCGTCCGTACTTGAAAAGTCTCCATCGGCATACTCCACCGACGAATCTTGAACTACATATGGCCTGATTCCTGTAAGACAAGGGATACGTAGGTAGCTCAGAAGCCAGATCACGGCCAAACCTCTTCAAACCATTTTGTTCGGTCAAATTGGCCATCATGTCTTTACCCGACAACTTTTTCATCCTTCCCGGGTAAAGATGGACAGTTGTTGATACCCAATTTTTTCTCTCATATTTTTAAATGTGCAAAATACCTTCAAAATAGCCTATATATGCATATATAATCATATCCCAAGGTTTCATTATTTTTCTTAATTTTTCAAAGATTTCTAAATCAATTTACTGCCCTATTTTATCAAGAGAGACCCAATAATTGTCCCCAAAATTATCATTTTTGGTGATTGATTTATTGGATCCTCGTGTTTATACTAAAATATAGCTAACATAATTTTTTTCATATTTTTATAAATTTATTTAATATTTTAAAGCTAAATTGTATATAATTGCAATATTAGCCTATTTAAGATTTAATTGTGTTTATAATTGTAAAATTGACTCCAGTAATTTTATTTTCTTAATTATATATTACTAATTATTTTAGTACCTTTAATTCATTTCCAGAAATCATTTTACTATTTTTATAAAATAAATAAGGGAAAGTGGCTATTTAAATACTAGCCCCATTTATTTCAATTGTAGCCTTGAATCAACCCACAATTGAACCCAATTTAAATTTCAATTACACCAGCCCAAATACCCAAGCCCAATTTCTAAATCTACCCAACCCAATTGGATTAAATCCTGACCGTTGATCAATTTTGATCAATGGTCCAGATTCATTATTTCAAAATTAAACCAAACGACCCCCCTCCCGAACCTCTCTCATTCCTCACTCAACCGACTCTCATCTTTATCTCTCTATCTCTAGGTTCTCTCTAGAACCTTCCCCCTTCCCCTCTGCTCCGATGAGCTTCACTCGCCTTCTCCGGCCACCTTCTGGACAGAATCCATGGTGGTCTCACCACCTACCAGCCTCATATGGCTCCTACACGCTTGGTTGCTGAAGTTTCAAGGCCTGACCATGAAGAAGCTGGGTCCAGAACTTTCTTGATTCAAGTTCTATGGCCATCTCCGGCCTTGCTCCGGCAAGCCATATCTGTTCGAGCCAAACATCGACTCCACCTATTTAGATCAATAATTTTCCAAGCCTTTCTCACCGTTTGGGTTCGTCTGAAACCCTAGCTTTTGAGGTTCTTCTGATTTATTTAGATCTGTTCTAGATCCGTGTTTTCCCTAAACTTTTAAACAATTTCTTGAGATTTCTTTCAAAACTATGCTTTCAAAACCTTTATTTTTCTGATCTAGGTTTTTTTGAGTTACTTAGATGTTCTCTGATTTTTTTCTTTTTCTCTTATGTGTTTCTTCTACTATGTTTCTTGTTAAGTTTCTTCTACTGTGTTTTTATATGTTTCTCCTACCATTTTCTTATCAAATCTTCTACTGTGTTTCTTCATATGTTGTCCCTACTGTGTTCTTGCTAGTTTCTTCTACTATGTTTCTTTGTACGTTTCTCCTATTGTGTTCTTACTAGTTTTTCTTACTATGTTTATCTATATGTTTCTCCTACTGTGTTCTTATGAGTTTTTCTATTGTGTTCTCATGAGTTCCTGCTACTAAAAGAGCATGTTAAAGGTCTCAGTTCCTTTCTGAGACTTCTAAACTTGTTTCGTTAGTATCTTTTCCTTGACTACTTGTCTTTTTATCTCTGCACTCGATTGATAGTAGGAACCCTAAATTTGGGGGTTCATTCGAGTTTTGAGACCATTGGCTATGTTATTTGCTTTGAACTTGTTTGATTTCTAAAACTCTAACTCCTTTGGACCTATTTCGAGTTTCTGAATTTGTTTCATCTGTTGCTCAACTAAGTCGTGAAATCTTTGTTTCAACCTTTGTTTCTCTAAGCAATTCTGATTCTCTACTAAACACTTCTAAGGTCTTTATACTGGACCCTTAATATGCAATTTGATACTATCTCTATTCTACATTGCTGACCTATCTGACTACTATGATACGATAGTCTACTACCTACTGATCTTGTACTGGCATGACGTTTTTTCTTTGCCCTAAATTCAGCCTAGCATGTTTGTGTGCTCTTTATATGTGCTGAACTTCCCTATAAAATGGCTTTCAATTTTGATTAATTTCAGACTTCCTTTGTATAAGTTTAATTGATTTCTTTCCTTGTTTGCTGATTTCCTTGTTACTCGATTTGAGTCAAAAACTTTCCTTAGTTTTTCTGACTTGGTTCATTCATGGACCAGTGATTACAAATCTCTGACTCCTTGATTTACTATCTACTAATTGATTTTCTACCTTATTTATGTAACCGTGCATTTCAAAATTCTGCCTTTAAATAAACCTCTATGTATTTACCCCTAATTGCCTACTTTGCACAAGATGCTTATTTGATCTCTTTCCTTAAATAATTTTCTTGCTCATTACCATTTAAGTCTGAATTCCTTAATTAAAGGAAGTCTTGAACTGATTGATTTTAATTGATACCCGGTTCCTTAATTGTTTTCTTACCTTATTTCTGCCTGTTTTTCACACTATAAATACACGTCTCTTTCATTAACACAAGACATCTATCACTCATAGTCTTTCTGAACTTACACTTACACCCAAAAGTATTCTCTCTTATTGTTTGTTCAGTGGCCTGTTTACAAGACATGTTGCTTACTATCTCTCTATTTGTTTCTTTGAAACTGGTATGTCCTGATTTAAGGTTTTCAGCACCACAACAATAAGTTTATTTTCTATCTTTGTATCCATGTCTACTTACTACTTCTGTATAGTTCCACACTTACTCTAGTATGTTGGTTTCTTTCTGTCTATTCTACTATGAATCCAAAACCCCTACCCCCTATGTGTTTAAGCTATGGTTTGAGGTATGGCAATACTACAAGTTATTGTCCATGAATCAAACTTGATCCCCTAGGATCCAAGCCTCTAACAGTATGTGTTCTAGCAGGCTTATAGGTGTGCTAGCACTCTCCATTGCTGGGCATGCCTAAAGTCTGCCCTTGCATAAGCAATAGGCTCTTTACAATCTCCCTATTCCCTTGAGCCCCCTTATGTATGCTTATTTGTAGTTGTTTCTCTCTCCTTTTCCCATTTTATCATTCTGTTCTACACTTGCACACTTTCCTAGTCTCTAAGTTCTGCCACCCTCTTGTGAACCTTGCCTTGGGACCCTTTGACTTCACTCTGAACTTGAACACTTGAGGACTGGCCCTTGCACGCTGCACTTTTCCCTGTTCTAATAGTACATTTAGGTGTGAGCATTGCATGGAGTCCCATTGAGGCTCTTAGGGAACTTTGACACACTCAAATAGGAGAAGGCTTTGGATCATAGATCTATTGGAGTTGGTTTACCTCATATTTCAGACATGAAGTCTGAATCAGGCTCTCCTTGGTTGTACTTTTATTTATATTTTTTCTAATGTATTTTATTTTATTCTGGGCTATAATAATTTTTAATAAACTCTTGGAGAAAGTTAGTAAAAAAGGGGCGGGTAATTATGTATGCAAAAAGTGGTAGATACCATGTATATAGGCATTTTAAATTCTGCATATGCATATAGATACCATGTCTATAGGTATTTTAAATTCTGCATATGCATGTAGATACCATGTCTATAGGTATCTTAAAACCTGCATGTATCTAGAAATCATGCATGTTGGTATTTGGAAATCTGCATATGCAAATGCATATAGAAATCATGCTTATAGGTCATTCTGAATCCTGTATAGCCATTTTCATATAGAAATCATGATCATGGGACTACTATATTCATATCGAAATCCTGCCTATAGGGTTGTCCAAATCTGCACATTCAATTGCACCTAGATATCATGTTCATAGGTCTTAAACAAATTTCTGCACGTAGATATCATGTTCATAGGTCTTAAACAAATTCCCGCACCTAGGTATCATGTTCATAGGTTTAAAAATGAGTCTTCTACATTTTTTATGCCATGTCTGCAAAGTCTTAAAATCAGTTACGCGTCGAAAGTGTGCCTATAGGAACTCCTACTCGAATCTGAGCCGTTTCATTCATGTATAGCGCTATAATCAGTAATAACTAGGTACTATCAGTTGCAGAACTTATAACCTTCGTTAAAAATTGCCTTTCTTTTAATAATCTGACTACTCTCTTTTACCAGTATGTTTCAAACCTTGTTATTTCGTTGCTTCCTAAATTCAATATATACCATGCCTATAGGATCCTTGTCCAACACTTAGGCAAGCCTTAGGGTAAAGTTTTAAACTAAATCAATTTCTATTAATAACTACAACCAGCAGGCAGGCCTGAGTCGGGCTTCCTATCTGAATTATGTAATAAATCAGTCTGGCCCAACCTTTAAGTTCTTTCATGTTTAGTATTTAATCAGACCCTAAACAGTATGTGTAAGTCATGCTAATTACGTGTTTCCTTGTTTAAATGGAGTGTATCTTAGCCTCTGCTTGTTGTACGTTTTTCCCAACTTGCTATACATATTTTTGTATGTTTCCTTAAAAAAAATCTTTGAAACTACAAATAAGCCTAATATCCGTCCCATTTAGGATTAGTAATCCTAAATGCCTCCGAGACTAATAGGATTGGGATGGGTAATAGCATGCAATAAGTAAACGAGACCATTCTGCACTTTAATACCTTAACGGGGTGGGAAGGGTAGATATGGATATGATGACCACGCGATAATGCCTCGTGTATCCCCTTATTGAGGAGTGATTACTGGGCATTGTGTGGGGTGATCCATATTGTTAATAAACCTAGGAACCCTTTCCCTTATTTCTTGTTTCTTTTAAAATTTCAAACTCTTTCTTTTAAGGAATATCGGCTTTCTTTAAGTTCTTTCCAACTTTGTTTATTTGTAAACCATTATGTGAAAATTGCCTCTTATTTGATGTTTTATTAGCTTACATGTTATTTGCACCTAAATTCACAACAATAGTCTAGCCGGGAACCATACTAGTTGATTTTGAGGGGTGCCTAACACCTTCCCCTTAGAATAATTTCAAGCCCGTACCCAATCTGTGGTTACTCAAATCAAATCTCCTTGGTGTCCTAATGCACCCTAATCATTAGGTGGTGACTCTCCAAATCAAACCCAATTCCCAAAAGGAATGAGTTGTCCTCCCAAATGTCATAAACCCTATTTCGCGAGAAAAATGGGGCGCGATAGATCTGTCGCTCATGGTTATTGGCTATGTCAGATATATCCACCTCGCATTGTAACGCTAGATTCAACTGGTTCTGGACCTTTTCTAGCTCATTCTCTACCTGGTTCTTACCGTATTCTGCAGCCATGGACCGAGCCCTTAGATCATAGATGATAAGGCTCTAATGCATTTCTTCGTGCTTTGGAATGGCTGCATGCTGCTGAGCAGCAACCCTTATTCTCGTTTGCTGAAATTGTGCTTGAAGCATTTGAACTTCATGTGTCAATCTAATTTTCTCCTCTTTAAACTAAAATCACTGCAAATCCTTATACACATTGGCGATACTTATATCCCTACATAGAGCCCGGATGATGGATTCATAGTCTCTTGTTTTTTCTTCCTTGACCTGCCCTACTCTTGTTCTGATTTCAGTCTCCCATTCCGTCGTGCTCTTTAGAACTGTCTCCTTCCTGGATCCAAAAGCATCTTGGTCATATAACCACTCGAAATATGCAGGGTCTAATTCTCCTCGATCCTGATCTTCCACCATAGTGTGAAATTCAAGAACCTTAATTTCATCCCAAACCTGCTGAGCATATGCCTTACGAACATGATCTTCTGATGTTACCTCCCACGTGAATCTTTGCATGTGCTCTACTATGGGCACTACCTATTTTCGACCTAACTGGCTTAGGGCTCTGATAGGCACATACGGTTGAAAACCTCGAAGACCCATCAAAATTAGAAAATAATGGTGGTAAGACATGTATATGACTTCTTTTGGTGAGAACCAGTGGTAGTTCCAGGTGATTTGAGTAGCGGTTAACTTTTGAAGATACCCTCTCCACGCTTTGACTCCCCTGGGAAAGCTACTATCTTTAGTCAAATCTTCAAACCCATCTCCAAGCTCATTGTTGCTCCAATGAACACTAAATTTTACCCGTGCAGTATGACTGAGAAGGTGCTGTAAAAACCATATTTGATGTTACAGCCTTCAAAGAAATCCTTTCCTTCCCGACACTTGGTCAGGGCGCGGTAAATATCGGACAATATCATTGGAATTATAGTGACGTCCTTTCCATCCAGCAAAGTGGTGACTATAACAGATAATGGAATATTAACATTTTTGTCATGCCTCGGGAAAACCATTGTCCTTAGAAATGCCACTAGGAATGATTTTTGCCCATGGCTTTGCCAAGCTTTGTATCCAATTTTAGTATCAAGCTCTTTTCCATGCTTTGAAAATCCACCTGGACACTCATACCTATCATACAAGAAATCCAATTGAACGTGTCCTCATTCCACACTTGTTATTTTATTTTGGCTGATTGTCATATGCTAAAGGAAGTTACTGCCAGTGACATCACTTGGGGCCAAGGGTCTCTTCTTTCGAAGCTCATCGCCTAACCTTGTGTATCCAGCTAACTCCTCTAAAGTGGTAATCATTTCGAAACCATTAAAACGGAATACATTGTTATTAGGATCCAAAAAATGCACCAATGCCTCGATTAAATCCTGTGAGCACGTGATTTTTGCCTGGCTTGAATTATTCCTATAGGATTCTTAGAATTAGAATTTTTCTTTTATTATTTAAATTTTTAGGGAATTAATTGCGTGATTTTTTGTTTGTTTGCATTTTGTGTGCATTTTTAGTTGGCATAACTCATAAAAATACAAAAAGTAGCACATTTGCATTTAGGATCTCATTTTATATTTTTAGTTCTACTAATTAATTGACATTACAAAAATAAGAGAAAAATAACAAAAAATAGTCATTTTACATTTTTTGTTTAGCTTTCTTTTTAAATTGGGATTTAGTTAGTTTTAGGAAAATTAATTAGTTTAATTTCAGTCTAATTCAAGTCTTTGTTATTTTTAATTTTAATTTTTCTTTGCTTTTAACAAAAAAAAAATCAAAAAAGAAAAGAAATGAAAATGATTTGAATTTAAATAAAAGAAGAAGAGTAATTGAAAAGAAACTAAAGAGAAAAGATCAGGCCAACTATATTTGGGCTAATTTTAACATCATCCCAAGCCAATCCCACCCCAGAACCCACTTCAAATTAGCCCCATCCCAAAAGTCTCTAATCCGGTCCAGCCTTTTAAAAATCAAACTGCATCGTTTCATAGCCTGTGAATCATGACCGTTGGATCTCATTAATCCAACGATCTGGAACTAACTAGGATGTTTGATATATAAGTGTCCTAATTCCCCCTACCCCTCGATTCATCATCTCAGAACATCCCTAATATCACCACCACCCCTCCGACGTTCGCCGCCGGCCGAAAATCGCCTCTGTCGGCGGCGATTCTCCAAACGACCCTAAATTCACACCACACCTTCAGCTTCATCTCCCCAATCCATATCTGGACTTAGTTTGTTTCAAATCCCTCCCAAACGTGTTAAATAACCAAAACCCTAGCGCTACCTCCGCCGTGCACGGCGGCGCTACCTCCCAAACCTTACCAAAATTCACACCCCATACTCTCCTCATCCTCCTCTTCATGAGCCCCTAACTGGATTCTTTCGAATATCAATAGAGCTGCTCGAATTTTAAATCAGAGAAGCGGTTGAACCCTAGAAGTTCAAATCGCTCGATTTCTGTCCAAGCTCTTGAGTCTGGTTTTGGATTCGAGCCTCGAAACAATGTTTTCGTTGTTCTTTATGAAGAACAAATGGTTAACATTGTTCCGAGGCCTGAATCGAAGTCCAGTTTTCGTTCAAACCTTGCATAGGTGAGTTGCTCTTTTTAGTTTAACCATAGTTTTTTCTTTGTTTCCGTTAATTCATTCATGCTTTCCTTCTTCTTTCTTTTTCTTTTCCTAGTAGTAATCAATACTTTCTGTTTTGTAGCTTGGTTAGTTTAACTTTGTGATTTCTCCTATGTTCTTATTGATGTTAGGTTAAGTTCATGAATTAGTGATGTTTATTAATGTTTACTTGTTAAATTCATGTTTTTGATTGACGATTGCATATAGCTTGATAATTTGAATTGATAGGGATTCATTTAGGATTAAGAAAAGTAGATCTGATTAATCATAGGTTTGTTTGGGTATTACTGTTTTCTTATAATATTTTACTTTGTTTCGAAATCCTTTAATTGATAGTTTACAGTTTTTTAGTGATACATCTAGTTGTAGGATTCACATTAATTAGATTTAAATCAGGTTCATTAGGTTATATAATTATTAATTCAATTTTAAGGATTATTTGGTTATAGCTGAATGATTTTCAGAAGTGCTAGGTCGACCATGATTAGTTCAGAAGGGTTAGGCTAGTATTGACATATGGTAGTAATTTCAGATTAAATAAAAGGGTAATATAGGTAGTTTATAGAAGGAATCTTTTAGTAACTGAATTGGAAACCCCTAGAATATTCTAGATGCGGTTCCAATTAAAATTTCAGGAACTTAATAGTCTAACTTGGGCAACAAGCCAACAAATAAAGGACTAATTAGCTAAAACTGCAAAATAAAAGAGGGACTTAGGGGTTAAAATAGAAATATGAGTGCTGCCCTAAGCTTTGCCTATAAAAAGGCATGCCATTGCCTTATTGAACGGGGGAAAATCTGAAAACTCCACACAGATTCCTAGAAGTGGGGGAGAGGTCTGAAAATTTGAAATTCAAATTCAAAAATAATGTTTGAAAAATCTGAAAAATCCCTACAAGTTTTGAAATCCAAAAATTTTGAAAAATTCAAAAGTTCAAAAGATAGAAAGCCATAGAATCAGAAAACTCAAAAATTAAAATAAAAAACTCCGAAAAAGCTACTGAAATTCAAAAATCACAGCTGATCTGAGGTCAAATGGTTTAAGCTCATTTATATCTTCAATAGTTAAAGCTTAGAGAATCCTGGAGGTTATTTTAAACTCAATTTGGGTCGATTAAGCTGGTTTTGGTGCTTATTGGTGTTGTTTGCTTCAAAACATTCCTTGCTTGCCTAGTATCACTCCTTGAGCTTGAAGTTAACTCTGGGCTGCTGTTAATTCCTGTTTACTACTGATGATCTTTCTCTCCACTTATTTTCCTTACATTTCCAGGTACATATTTCCAAAAACTCCCTATGTACTGTTGAAATGCTGAATTAAAGAAGGAAATAAGAAGACTCGAAGCAGTATTACAATGTTCATGCATTTATATTTGCCTGTTCTGCAGTTGAAATGTTATTCTACTGATGACTCTCCAAATTTGTATGATGAGTTATTACTTGCTTCCTAAAGTACTGTCATTAAGTAGGACATTTTTATCATCTCCTTATCAACATAATTGTGTAAATCTGATAGTCCGTTACTAGGAATTTGTCGTTTGGTTAAGTCCATGACTCTCATAATTTCGTTTGAATTATCTATTATATGCATTTACTTTCATTTAAAATCAGTAGATTCATGAATTTGTGGTTTGTTTGTGGAATCAAAGGTCCAATTCAAAACATGACCTATTGGCTTGTTAGATCCTCATGATATAATACAATAATTCTATCTTAATGTATGTAAGTGATTTGAGCAAAGTAAAAGTATCATGTTTCTTTGTATTTTAATCCTAGACCTGTTGCTAACCTTGGTTGTCAATTGCTCATAATTGGAGGACAAGACAAAGGAATTATCCTATAAATTAGATCACTACTATTAGATGTTTAAAGTTGGTTAAGTAAATGAATCAAATCTCTGTCAATGTGGTGTGTGGCCGTGAGAATTGGGCCTAATGTGGTTCAGTTGCCAAACCATAGGCCGGAACATCACCATGCCCTCCCCCCCCCCCCTAATTAATTTCACTGATCAGGGGCCTGTGCGATTTGGGCCTAAAGTCCAGTTCCTGTTGTTTCCGTACCAGGCATGCTTGGAAGTCTCCATTTAGGACAGTTTTTTTTTATTTCTTAAAACAAAACTTATTACAACTTCCTCTTTTAATGGGTTAACTTTGAAGCCCAAAAATGCTGAAGTTTTGAATTCATATTAAGTCTACGGGATTAATTTTGCAATACAATTTTGGGCCTTCCAAGTTAAGTAGCACATTTAAATTAAGAGGTTTTCCTCTTGTTCAAGTGTGGACTTGAACTTGGAGCCAAATTTCTTGATTTCTTTTCATAATAGTAATCAATAATGCTAATTAATTAAGTCCCTTTTAGAGACAATACTTAATAGAAAATCGTAGTTCCTTTAGGATGACTTTTAAAATAAAATGAGGTGCGCCACGCCCAAATAAAATTGCAAATCGCGTGGCCCTCTTTGATTACTTCTTTTAAAAATGTTTAGAACTCGGGACGTGCCACTTAGCGAATTTTCATGGTCGCCCGCAAAGTAAATAATACGCTAATTGCTTTAGGCACGTTCTTTAATAATTTTACCTTCCTAAATTCGGGTGTGCATTTCATGCGATCCAAATTCAAATCCCAAAATGTTGAAAAAAATATGTCGAGGATCTGGGTGCATTTCATGTGACACGATCCAAAAACGTATTTTAAATGACGTTCAATTTCCTAAAAATTAATTAAAAGCGGTAAATAATTTAAAATTGCACTGTAGGTTGAATATGTATTAAAATCAGATAATAGGCCAATTATAATAGTTTAAGCGACCGTGCTAGAACCACGAAATCCTGGGGTGCCTAACACCTTCCCTCGGGTTAACAAAATTTCTTAGTCAGAATTTCTGGTTCGCAGACTTCAAAAGGAAAGTCGAATTTTCCTCGATCTAGGATTCAAAATAAACCGGAGACTTGGGACACCAAAAGCCAAACCTATCCCAAGTGGCGACTCTGAATAAATAAATAATCTCATTTCGAATAATGTCATTATCCTTCGGGGTAGGTGTGTAAAAAAGGAGGTGTGACAGCTCTGGCGACTCTGCTAGGGATGCAAACCCAGAAATTCGGTTCAGGGTTCAAGAATTCGAGCTTAGAATAATTGTTATATTTGGCTTTGTCTGATTTTCCTACATCTTCCATGCTATATGTGCTAAATGTTTTACCGCTTTGATATTTTGTGAATTGTATATATAAATTGCAATGAAACCTTTCCTCTTTCTGAGTCTTCTACATCATGGAGAAGGGTGCACTTCGTGTAGCTTCTCTTCTTTTTAGAGCCATATCCTATTTAGAACGAGGTTCGGATAAGTTGCAAAGCCGACGGAGCTTCTGTATTCCCGGTACACTGCCCCCCCGGCTCGAGTTTGTCCGCTCGGGTAAGCCAGGTGTAGAACAATAAACCCAGGGCTGAAATCTAGTATAACAAAGCCACACGGATCTCTAGTAGGAACATTTGTTTGCCTCATGTGCATTTGAGTTAGGGGACTCAACACAGGGGTTGGGTCCGTCTAGGAGAGGTGACCTGAAATGAAAAGACCATCCTGATGCATCTTACCTACTACTTGTGCATTTATTTGCTCGGCTTTACATGTCGACCGACTTATAAATAATGGGAGAGAGTTGAAAGGAAATAGCAGTGTAAGGGTTAAATGAGGGTAACCACTTATTTTGGAAAAACCAATATCCAAATAGTACAGAAACTCTACCGGATTTTTAAGAAAAAGAAAAAGAGAAAAAAATTTGTTCTTGACAAATGTTTTGCCCGAACTACGCCAATTTGATTCTCACCGGATGTGAGATACGTAGGCAACCCTCATCGGGTCCAACTTCCCTTTTTCAAAAATAGCCCAAAAATAACAAAAACTTTAATATTTGTCACAAATAAGTCGGGTGATGCCATTCTTGTTAAAATAAGCCGACATGTCCCCAAAAGGGTGCCGGAAGACTGTTTTTGCAAGAACAGCCACCTTGGATCATTTTTAACGGTTAGCAAGCACAGCCTTAAAATCTTCTTTCCCGAAGTGCTAAAAGGCCGTATCTGCAAAGCCGGGGTTTGTTTTCAAAATAAAAGTTTATGAAAAATTGAAAATTCCCAAAAATTGTTTCCTTACTTTTCGCATTTAATCTACAAGAAATACGCTTGGTCTGATTCATACGGGGTCATGAAACGTAGGAAATCTCCATAAGATTCGACCGTAACCCTAAGGGAAAAGAAAAATACTAGGGAAGGAAATAAAAGGAAAACAAGAGTGGAAAATAAACATAAAAAGAGAAAATAAGAAAACTGAGAGAAAGAAACAAAGGCAAGAATGAAAGAAAAGAAAAGGGAGAGGAAAGAAAAATGAGAAATGAGAAAAAAAACAGAAAGCAAAGAAAAGGAAAGGAAAAAGAAATCAAAAGAAAAGAAATTGGAAAGGAAAGCCCGGATGACACATGCAACTGTTGCAAACACATAGACACCCATTTAACTGTATAGGTGCATCACACCCCAATGTGCGGTCACCTATCTGTTACTTATCTCAAACTAACCGTTTGTTGCTATAAATTCCAGCTTAGGTTTTTAGAAACGGTGGTTGGTTTTTGGTAAACTGGCATCGCATCAGTATTTGACCAGATCAAAAGGGAGTATATAAATGTCGTCTGAAATGACTTTGCCACCAGTTCTGATCACCGAAGACAGCCCCATCTCAGGGATCCCGGCCTCCGAGTCTGCTACAGCTGAAGAAAATCAGATACTACGTCTCCGAGTTATGGAGATGTGGGATGCATGGACTAATGGAATAGAGACTCCAAATGATATCCCTGGATTTCCTGAGTTGTTCCCTAGATCCGGGGGTACTTCCAACATCCCTATCAGTCATCCGAATACCCCGTTAGGACAACCTACCATGTCTGCTCACTTTGTAGGAACACCTTCTGAGGTACGCCACCAGGTGTTCACATCAGGAGTAGCCCCAATATTTTTACTGCTCCACCATGCTCCGCCACCATACAGCCTTCGCTACCTAGGCCCTCTTTTGATCCCTCGGCCTTCACTTTCCAAAACCCTATTTTTCAAGCAGATCCTACTCAATATCCCATATACACTTACTATCAGCCACCCCTGTTTGAATCCACACCCGGACAAGATAAAACTCTTAAAGCTCCTGAATAGGATGAGATGGCAAAAAGGATGAGGAGTTTAGAGCAGAGCTTAAAAAATATGCAAGGTTTAAGCGGGCGGAATAATGTTTCCTATAATGATTTGTGCATGTTCCCTCACGTGCACTTGCCCATGGGATTCAAAACGCCAAAGTTTGAGAAATATGATGGGCATGGCGATCCCATTGCTCACCTTAAAAAGTATTGCAACCAATTGCGTGGGGCTGGCAGAAAAGAGGAGTTGTTAATGGATTACTTTGGAGAAAGTTTGGTAGGCATAGCTTCGGAATGGTATATGGATCAGGACATATCTCGATGGCACATTTGGGATGATCTTGCCAGAGATTTTGTTCGACAATTTCAGTACAACATAGACATTGCGCCAGACAGGAATTCCTTGGCGAATCTAAAGAAGAAATCCTCAGAAAGTTTTCGGGAATATGCGATCAAGTGATGCGAGCAAGCCTCAAGGTGAAACCTCCAATGGATGAAGTGGAAATTGTCACCGTATTTCTTCAGGCCCAGGAAGCTGATTACTTCCAGAACATGATGTCAGCTATGGGCAAACCTTTTGTAGAGGCAATCAAGATTAGTGAGATGATAGACAATGGTTTGAAAACGGGTAAAATCTTGAGCTAGTCAGCCATCAGGGCAACCTCCCAAGATATTCAAGGAGGGTCTGGAGGAATGTCTAAAGGAAAGAAGAAAGAAGAAACGTCTATGGTAGCATCAGGGGCAAGAAGACACCGGGCTCCCAGACCCATGTTTTCTTAAAGGGCCCCTCAACATTACTACCCTCATCATGACATGGCTTACGCTTCTCCACCTTATGCGGTCATGAACGCTCAACCCTTTGCCTAACCGCAGCCACATGCCAATAGAAACCAAGCTCCATTTCAAAGAAACCAGCCCCCTCACCAAAACCACTATAACCCCATCCTCCGCAAAATAACTTTCCTCCTCGGGAGCCACCCAGAAGACAAAATTTTACCCCCAATCGGTGAATCTTATGCTAATCTATTCCCGAAACTTGTCCAAATGGGTCTACTGCAGTCGGTTCCCCAAATGAGGCATAATCCAGCATCGCCTGCCTTCAGAGCCGGTGTCAGGTGCACTTATCATTCAAGGGCAGAGGGCCATGATAAAAAAGATTTTTAGACTCTGAAATGAGCGGTAGAGGACTTAATAGAGTAGGGAAAGATAGTGCTGAGGGACGAGGAGGTCCTAGATGTGACTAACAATCCCTTGCCAGCCTATAATAATGGGCCTGTGATTGGGATGATCTGTGAGGATAAAGAGTTCGATCTGGCATTAAAGGCCATCATTGCTATTGCCGACGTAGAAAGAAAGCCAAAGTTGGCCCCAAAGCAAGATAAAGGGGAGAAGAAAAACAAAGTCACCAAGACGGAGCCAGAAAAGAAAGCTAAAACTAGAACAGAAGAGATACCTCCCAAAGATGGAATTCTCCATGTCCCACGAGGCCATCATGAAAAGGAGCTGATTGTAAGCCCTCTACAGAAATTGGAAGTGAAAAGGGAACACAAGTGTACATACCCAAGCAAGCCTATGTGGTGTGGGGGACAATCAAACCACCTCAACTGAGTGAGCCAGTGGTTATTGGATGCGTACCATAGAAGCCTATGACCAACCCTGCTGCAGTGCCATGGATTTATCATCAGGCAGTGGTTACGTATAAAGGGAAAGAGATCTTGGGAGGGCTTCCAGAAAATGTCCCTGTTGAAAAGTACTCAAAAATAGAAGAGGTAAACGATGCTACCAAAAGGCGTTTCCCGCCTAAGAAACCTGTGAGTGCTGAGGAAGTAGAAGTTTTCTTTCAAAAGATGAAAATGGCCAACTATAAGGTGGTCGATCAATTGCAAAAATGTCCTGAACAAGTGTCTTTACTGTCATTACTATTGAAGTCCCTTGAGCATCAAAAGGTGTTAATGAAAACTCTGAATGAAGCCTACGTGTCAGTTGAAACCTCGGTGGAACAACTAGAAAGGATGGCGGAAAGGTTCTTTGCTGTCAATCAGATTTCATTTAGCAAAAATGACTTGCCTCCAGAAGAAGCTGCTCACAACAAAGCCTTGCACGTAACCGTCAAATGTGAGGGATATTATGTAAAGCGAGTCATGGTAGACGGAGGCTCGGGTGTTTATATTTGCCCACTCGCGACACTTCAGAGAATGGAAATCGGGACTGGAAGGATTCGTCCCAATAATGTCTGTGTGAGAGCCTTTGACGGCATCAAAAGAGATACCATCGAGGAAATTGACCTAATCTTGACCATCGGAACGGTGGATTTCGAGGTGACATTCCAGGTGCTGGATATAGATACGTCTTATAATTTTCTTCTGGGAAGGCCTTAGATCCATGCCGCTGGAGCTGTACCTTCTACCCTCCACCAGATGATGAAATTTGAATATGAAGATCAGGAAATTGTGGTCCATGGAGAAGATGGACAGTCGATCTATCGGGACCCATCTGTCCCATGCCTAGAAGCGAGGTAAGGTAGTGAATACATTGTTTACCAAGAATTTGAAGTTGTGGTGACGGATCAGCATGAAGAAGGAAATCCTTACCCTCAGCCTTTTCTATCCAATGCCTCGATTATGGTGGCCAAGGAAATGATCAGACATGGTTTCAAGCTAGGAAAGGGACTTGGAAAATCTCTGCAAGGAATATCTGAGCTGGTGACTTTGCCAACGACCGAAAAGTTCTTCAAGATAGGTTTCCACCCTACCCCAGATGATGTAAAGTGGGTAGATGAGTGAAAGAAGGAAGGATGGGTCTTACCTCAACCATTGCCACATTTGTATGAAACTTTTGTCAAGCCGAAGTACAGTGAAGAGGAAGATGATGAGGTTTTCACGGCTGAACAAATTGAGGAAATATGTGGAGCAATGAGAAAAGTACTCTACGAAACTCACATGGTTCAGCCGGGAGAGGGCACTAGCACCTCTGAGGTGTTATACATGGGACCAAATGCCAAGCTTCAAATTTGGAAGGCTACACCATTCCCGATCAAGCTGGAGACCCGGTAGACTTGCCCTGCTACTTTTTCTGCATCTTGAGTTATTCCAAGGTGTAACTCGGATGTTTCCTTTAGTTTCTTATCTTTAAATTCCCAAATGTAAACCCTGTTATCTTCAAATTCCAAGAAATGAAATCAATATTTCATCGTTCTTTTCATTCTTTCTGATTTTGTTATTTTTCCTTTTTTTTCATTTCTTCTTTTCAGTTCTAATAATGCGGCTTTAAATAATATGACATGCTTGCGGACTTCATGCCCAGATCCCAAAATGTTGCCAGACTTCAAAAGAATGAATCAGGAGTCGAAATACAAAGAAGGTATCTTTAAGGAAATAAAATAAAGAATTGGAACAATTTAAGGAAAATTGGTTCGTGGGTTGAAAGGTCCATACATTACAAGAAGAGTACTGCTAAAAGAGTGTGTTGTACTCAGGGCACATCCGGGCAGTTGTACCAACAAAGAATGGCCCGTGCTTATGAGAAAATGCAGCCCAAGAATTTTGAAATGGGACAGTTTGTAGTAAGACGTATTCTTCCTCACCACCAAGAAGCAAAAGGCAAGTTCGCTCCTAATTGTAAGGGTCCATACATCATCCGAAAAATATTGCCGAGAAGAGCATTGTATCTTGGAGACATTGAAGGAAATGATCCTGAAGCAGTAGTCAATGCAGATGCAGTAAAAAGGTATTATGTTTAGGTTTGCTGCGGTGATGGCTTTTGTGCAATTGAGATGACAAAGGCTTTCTTTTCTCGCTACCCAAATACTATCAATCCTTCGCAAACCCTTTGAGCCGGTTACTCTTCTTCGACTACCCTCTTTGGAACCCGGAAGTATCATCGAAAAGAAGAGAAAAAAAAAAGAAAAAAAAAGAATGAAAAATAATGAAAAGAAAAAAGAAAGAAAGAAAAACAAAAACAAAAACAAAACAAAACAAAAACAACAAAAACAAATGTCTTTCTTAACTACATCTGATTTGATTCCGAAAGGATACGTAGGCAGCCTCTCTCTGGGGTTCAGCCACACCAAAACAAAAATCCCAATTCCCCTAAAAGTTGAAATTGGGGTAGATGATATATTTGTTCGTCTAGGAGTCCACCAAAATGGCTCCAAAGTTGTACTTCCGTCCAGAATTCTTTTTACCCAAAACCTTGTCCAAGTCCTTCTGATCAATTGCCAAAGGCGTGGGAATTGAACAGCAACATTGTTTGAATATGGTATAGTCCAAATTGAGAGAAATAAAATGAGAGAGTCTTATCGGTGAAAACCTTCGGTCACCATAAGGCGACGGTGAGTAGAGAATTTGGAAATGAGAGAGGTCGATTAGCGAAAACCCGCAAAAGGCGCTGTCAGCCGAAAAGAAAACACCTCCTATCGTTAAAAGAGTCCTGGCAAGTTTTCGTGGTTCTGCAGTATGGGTCAACAAGTTTACGAGAAGTTGGGAAAGTTTGTGTGGGTCGAGCATCCAATCCAAGAAGCATGTCATGTCCAGTTGAAGCCAGCATATACCACAGATAAGTCCTTCTTTTTCCCCCGAAAGGGACGCTTCTCTTTAAACTCATGTGCTTGCTTTTTGTATACTTCTTCTTTGAATCCCTTTCAGTTTAACTCTAATTCCGAGACTATTACAAAGAAAAGGTGGCAGGACTAGTTTTATAGGGCTTCGCCTGGAAAAAGCCAAAGAAAATACCCAGCCTCAGTGGGTGCGTCAGGCCAATCCCGAATGACCATGAATATGGATGCTTTTAAAGCAAAAAGATATTGAAGAGGAAAGAAAATCAGGGACAAAGGTTCTAAGAGTACAGTAAAGCGAAAAGGCTCGAGCCCACGCAGGCGAATCATCATGAAATCCTAAAAGTTGAGTCCCTTCGGTCTGAAAAGAGATTCACCCTCAAAACCAGCAAGCAGCAAAGTGCTCAGCGGAAACTGGGCCAGGATCAAGCAATTGAGATGATCGAGGCCACAAAACCAACCATCGTTTCAAACTAACAAATTGTTCTTTGTTTGAAAGTTAAAACAGGTGTAATTCAAAGCAATCACGCAAGAAGCAGGTGCAACCCCAAAAGAGAAAGAAATGTGCAAGCAGTGAAACAGTTTTGCAGCAGGGAACCGACCAAATAAAGAATTTTTCCCAAATTCTTTCATGCGTTTTACTAAATAAAGAGAAAGAGAATAAAAAAGAAGAAAAGAAAAAGAAGAAGAAGAAGAAGAAGAAGAAGTGAAATTGAAAAATCCCAAAAGAAAAAAAAATCTTCATGGTAGCATAGGGCCCCATTCCCTAGATATCCCGGCATAACCCGTGGACCTCCTTGGCATAACCCAAGGACCTTTTTCTTTTATCCCGGCATAACCCGTGGACCTCCCTCGCATAACCCAATGACCTTTTTTCTTTTATCCCGGCATACCCCGCGGACCTCCTTGGCATAACCTAAGGAGCCTTTTTTTCTTCTTTTTTATCCCAGTATAACCCGCGGATCTCCCTGGCATAACCCAAGGGCCTTTTCCTTTTATTCCGGCATAATCCGTGGACCTCCCTGGCATAACCCAAAGAGCCTTGTTTTTTCTTTTACCCCGGTATAACCCGTGGACTTCCCTGACATAACCCAAGGACCTTTTTCTTTTATCCCGGCATAACCCGTGGACCTCCCTAGCATAACGCAAAGACCTTTTTCTTGTATCCCAACATAACTCGCAGATCTCCCTGGCATAACCCAAGGACCCTTTTTTCCTTCTTATCCCGGCATAACCCGCAGACATCCCTGGCATAACCCAAGGACCCTTTTCTTTTATCCCGGCATAACCTGTGGACCTCCCTGGCATAAACCAAGGAGCCTTTTTTCCTTCTTATCCTGGCATAACCCGCGGACCTCCCTGGCATAACTCAAGGACCTTTTTCTTTTATCCCGGCATAACCCGCGAACCTCCCTGGCATAACCCAAGCACCTTTTTTTTCCTTTTATCCCGGCGTAACCTATGGACCTCCCAGGCATAATCCAAGGAGCCTTTTTCTTCTATCCCGGCATAACCCGCAGACCTCCCTGGCATAACCCAAGGACCATTTTCTTTTATCCCGGCATAACCCGTGGACCTCCCTGGCATAACCCAAGGAGCCTTTTTTTCTTCTATTCTGGCATAACCCACGAACCTCCTTGGCATAACCCAAAGAGCCTTTCTCTTTTATCCCGGCATAACACGTGGACCTCATCGGCATAACCTGAGGACCCTTTTTCTTTTCCGGCATAACCCTGCCATTTCCCAGCATAACCTGGCTTCATTCCCAAGGATACACAATCCTGATTTTATTGCTTAGATAGGTGTCACAAATAACTCACAAAATTTTCCTAGTGAAAACTGGGGCAGAAAAATTTCGTTCGTTTGTTTGTTTTGGTGTCCGAACAGGTTTTACCTCAAGGCACAGGATTCGAGATGACCGAAAGAATGAGTCTCAATCCAGAATAATAGAAAAGAAGAAAAGAACAAAAAGAAATGAATTCAAAATATTAAAGCAAACAAAGGTGCGGATTGATCAAAATTTGATTGAAGTCACAAGCTCCGCTGATCCCGGCTTGACCCAATGCTGCAGAAAGAAACAACACCTACGACTTGTGAGCATCAAGATTCAGATCGGAGTCCACAGCAAAATCAGCTAAGACTCAAGATCAAGCTTCAAGAGATTTATAGATAGGAATCTTGTATCTCATAGTTGATAGGCATAGCTAGCTTAGCTTTGATTTTTCTTTTGGTGTAATAAGGAGGTCAGCAAGCAGTAATAGCAGCAACAGTAGTGAAATCACAGCTCCCGGTAGTCCCAGCTACCAAACCTTTCAGAACTACACTAACCTGATTCCTTTTTAGCCAAGGATATGTAGGCAACCTCTGAAGCAGGGTTCGGTCAGACGGTTTTCAAAAATGCTTCTCATGGAGTGTCAAGTAGGTAAAAATTTCTCATAATTGCTCATTTATCTTTTTCCCGAAAACCCTTCGTGTCTACGAGAAAAGAGGGGCAAATCCCTCCTTGGGTTGATCTCCATAATATTCACAAAGTGACCCAGATGATCCTTTATCTTTTCATGCTCGCAAATGCCTATATTTTTCCACTTGGCTAGACAACCGAGGTATTTTATGCATAAGCCAAATTTGTTGGGGCTCGTCATCTTTTGGTCTTTTATCAAATCTTACTTTTATTGTATCCATATCGCACCTAAGTGGCAGAACATGAGGTTAAGGCTGATGCAAGCTTTAGATAATACAAAATTTTCAAATACACTTGGGCTTGACTCATGAAGGTTAGAAATGGCGATGTAGGACTCAAGTAACTAACCATAACTACATTTTGAAGTGAGGATTTACTAAAGAGCAGACATCATCTTTGGAGGAAGATACAATTTTGAAGACCAGTCCATTGTAACCTAAATGGTAAGACTTGATAAATTTATCTGATTTAGATGCGACACCATACCATAAAAGGGTTGTCTAGGTATCTTGCATAGAGTCAAGAGTGCGCAGTTCATGAAAATCAAGATACCTATTGTCCTCTAACATTTCTGAACATGGTCTTAAAAAATGATCGGGTCAAGAACAAAATGATAAAAGGGCAAAAATTAATATAATTATGGAGATAACCTTTTTGATTCTTACGATAAAAGCTTTTAAAGCCGCCTCAATAGAAATGGCCAGGAACAAAGGAAAAATGATAAAAGTAGGCCAAAAAAAAAGACAACATGGCTATTATTACGAAAACGATCCTTTGATACTCCCGGGAGAGGTTCAAAAACTGTTTCGGCAAATATGATCAGACAAAACTAGATAGAATGGCAATTCTTATGAAACACCACCCTTCAGTAATTCCGTGGAAGGTTTAAGGCTGCTGGCAAAAATGGCCGGACATAAGAGCAAAACAGTAAAAGGTGAAAAATAATAATAAAAAATAAAAAAAGTGGACAAAGTAGCTATTTTACAAAAACGGCCCTTCAGCTCTTCCGTAGAGATTTTAAGGCTGTCTCGACGAATGGGCGCGACAAAACTAGATAGCTATTTTTTATGAAAACATCCCTTCAGTACTCTTGTATAAAGTTTAAAGCTTTCTCATCAACAATGGTCGGACATAATGGAAGAATTATAAAAGGTGACGAAGAGGACAAGATGGTTGTTTTTATGAAAATGGCTCTTCAGTACCTCCAAGAAAAGTACTAAGGTTGTCCTGGTAAAAATATCCGGACACATGGATAAGCGAGTAAAAATAAATAAAAATTTATTTTCTACAAAAAAACTCCCATTTGGTACTTAAAAAAAGACTATAAGGTTGACTTTGCAAAAATGGCCGAAAACGAGGGACACACGACAAAAAAATGACTATTTTTTTTTTTACGAAAATAACTCTTCGACACTTCCAAGGAAGGTTTAAAGGTTTTCCTGTCAAAAATGATAAAAAGGAATAAAGACAAAATGGTAAAAGGTGTTAAAATCGAGTAGAGTAATCATTTTGTACGAAAATAGCCCTTCGGCACTTCAAATGACGGTTTTGAGTTTGTATTAAAAAAAACATGATTGATGCAAAGACAAAAATAAAAAAGACAAAAAGTAGCAAAATTATCTATTTGTTTTTTTAAAAAAAAAAACAAAAAATTGAAAAATATTATTACAGACGCGCTGATTTCGATAACTCTTGCAAAATAGGGGCCGAACCTGATGAAGATTGCCTTGTACCCCATTGGAATTGTGAGACTCGGACATGCGTAGTTCGATAAAATTGGGTATTTTTCTCTTTAGATTTTTATGAAAATTAATATTTACACCTCACGATGGACTACTAAAAAATCTTAGTAAAAAAAGAATTATTTGTATTAAACTAGGAGAATAACTTTTTTTCTTTTTATAATTTCGCTCAACTAATTTCATAAATTCGGTCAACAATGCAAGCAAGCCTTCCAAATGATGTAGCAAGTAGCACATAAGTGAACATGATGGTCTCAAAGACGATACCTGTCTTGTACGGACCCAGTCCCTGTGCCGAGCTTCGCTAAGTCAAATCGTGTGATGCAAATAAAGCGAACCTACTAGGGACATCCGACATAAGGTTTGTTCTACTAGGTTTAAATCCTGGTGGAGAAGGTATCTATTCGCTTACTCGAGCGGACAACTTGAGCCGAGGAGGGTCAGTGTTCCGATAGCATTGCTTTCCGGCTTAACTAGTGGAGCTCACTGTCTAAAACATGTGTGACTAAAATCCTTCACCGGGTGACAAGCACCTCGGCTATCTCAAAGAAAGCAGGCTATGTCAAGCAAATGCCCAATTTTAATTTCAAGAAGACTGAAAGGAGGTGCGTGAGAAGACAATTTATATGTACAGTTCAACAATATCAAAGCGGTAAAAAACAAGCAAGTAGCACATTAGGCCCAAATAAATCACAGTATATACTAAATCAATACAGCTAAATAAAAGTCAAAATGTACAAGCTCGAATTCTGATTATCCCCAGCAGAGTCTCCAGAGCTATCACACTCTTTTTTCCACCCCCAAAAATAAATAGCTATGCTATGGATTGTTCTGGGTTAAAGAGTTTTTCCAATTAAAATGACAATTTTAAAATAGGGATTATTTTATTGTTCAGAGTTTCCACTTGGAATTAATTTTTGGGTGTTTCAAGTCACCTTTTATTTGAATCCTTATTCAAAGGAAGATTAGACTCTTTTATATCAGTCAGCGAAAATAAAGTTCGGGTAAGGAATTTTGTTTACTGGGAAAAAGGTGATAAGGCATTTCCCAGGTCCCGTGATTCTAGCACGATTGATTTATTGACTTAAAACTTGGCTTAAATTAATTTTGAATAAACTATGCTTTATTGGATTTCTATGTTTTACCTATCCGTTTTTATTTCTTGATTATTGGAATTATTAAAAAAATGGATAATATTACGTTGTCATAACCACGCTATACAAGCGAATCCGCAATTATGACAAAGGATTATTAGCACACTATTATTTTTAGAAAAATTACTATATTTGTGCTTTGAGAAAATTATTTATTAAAACGTTACTATCGCGCTACGCAAGCGAATCCGCGAGTATGGCGAAAGGATTAGAAATTGAACTAAAACTAATATAGTATGAGATTATTGAATTAATTATTGAATGTTGAATATTACACTATGCGAGCGATACCGCAAAATAAAAATAGAAAAGATTAAAGCGGGACTACAAATTTTCTAGCACTTAAATTAATACTAAAAGGATTAAGTCTTCACATTATTTTAACTATATATATAAAAAATCATATTGTTATTGAATCTATTTGACTAAATTAGTATGTAATATTAGACTGGCTTATGATATAAAAATGAGCCAACCTCTTGATTTATTGGTTGGGCTAAAGAACTTATTTGATTAGCCCGAATGCATACAAGGCATCATAGATATGCTAATGACGAAGAATTTTCCTTTTTTTATTATTATATGAAACTAAACTCTAAATAAATCAATCAAACTAAAGCATTCAAAATTTTCAATCGTAAAATCATATACTCATTAAAACTAACAAAGGCTGACACTAAACAAATATTTCATCATGCAATGGATAAACAAAACAAAATAGAACAAGCTAAGACATAGAAATAAAAATACTACATTGTCAAAAAATTCAAGAACATGAATCTAAAAATTTCATTTCCATAATTTCTCCTAATGCTTTAAGCTTATTTATGTAAAAGAGTAGTGAAAAGTTTGGACCTTTTAGAATGTATTTTTTATCTATACTTAACAACCTAATAATAACAACTAAGAATGATAGTAACATTTGGGCCAAGTTCACAACACTAACTAGTGTAATAATTAGGTTCATTAGAAGTAATCCTATGATAGCCGACACATTTTTAGTCCAAATTTAAATGAATGTAAAATAAATTAGTCGACTACATTGCCTACTTATAATAATTTCAGCACTCATGCATTCTTTTAACGAGCAGGAAATAGAATAAGAACCAAAGAAACTGAAAGGAACTCGGATATACGACTCTTCTTCACTTTCAATCGAATAGAACAAAATTATAAGGTTGAAAAGTTACCTAGAATGCAGAATTTTAAACGCAGCAGCAAGGTAGAGAAAAACGGAAACTAAACTCAGCGAAAACCAACAAGCAACAGCAGCAAAAAACCAGCAAAGGACACCCGAAACAAAGCAGAAAACAAAACCCTACGAACTTCAGGAACTTTCAAAGAAACTAAAGCTCAGAAACTAAATTTACTACTTTTATTTTTGGAAGATTTTTTCTTGATTTCAGCTTACTGTAATGTATTCAGCTCCTTGCTTTTGTTAAGGAGGGACCCCTCTCTTTATAGTAGTAGAAGGTCCTTGAGGTTAGGTTTTGCCTAACAAAAAATTTGCCAAAAAAATGAGAAAAGGACTGTCCTTTTTTACTAATTTCAGACACAAACAAAAGTAGATGTACTCCCAACAACTCCAAAATAGTAAAAGAAACCAAACATGTACTCTACTTTATTATTTACCTTTTACCCTTCACAAACTAATATCAAACTAACCAAACTGATGTAAAACCAGAAAATTCAGCATTTTAATAACTAGAAGGTAACCTATGACGTTGCAAAAAAATCAGAGACGAAATGCATGATTAAGGCACGTATTAACAAAAAAGTAATTAATCTCAACAAAACTAAATAAATGATGATACAATCAGAATTAAACAAAATAAACAAACGAGACAAAACTTAACCATAAACAAAAATGTAAAATCAATGAGGAAGAAAAAAATAGAAAATCAGTAAAAAGGAGAAGGGATTACAATTTTGCACTATGCTCGGATCTAAACTTCGTTACACAATTGCGGACGTGTAATTGAGACGACAACCTATGGCCACCAAGCTCGAAACTTGGAAAAAGTCTCACTCGGTTATTGCCAAGATGGGGTCTCTGCCAAGCCTCAAATTGGTAGCTTGGGTGTCGTTTGGCAGTGGATGGAGAAAACGGTAAAGGCAGTGGTGGCATTAGGCGATTGCCGGTGACTGGCCAGAAAATGGTTGCTGGGTTTTGGGA
Source organism: Nicotiana glauca (assembly GCA_026770625.1). Taxonomy (NCBI): domain Eukaryota; kingdom Viridiplantae; phylum Streptophyta; class Magnoliopsida; order Solanales; family Solanaceae; genus Nicotiana; species Nicotiana glauca. The sequence continues at coordinate 117,909 of MU739626.1, forward strand.
TTGAAATTATCAACAGGTAGGTCTTGAGGAGCTATATCCGTTGATGTAGGTATTACAGTGTGGTGGTGGCTGGAGCTTCACGAATTTGGGAAAAAATATAGCGCCTATGGTTTCCTAGATCTAAAATTTGTGGAGTTTGAGGGGGGTTTGAAGAGTTTGGTTTGAAGATATGGAAAGAGGACGTATTGTAGATTACATGGTGAAATTTTGGGGGTGTTTGGACGCCGGGAGGCGGTGGTGCTGCCATGGAGAGGGGCGGCGGCGGCGCAGAGGAGTGGGAGAGAAGAGATGAGCATCTAGGGTTTGGGAGAGTGAAATGAGGCCAAAAAAATGATTTATAGGGCCGTTTATACTCCATGAGGGATCAAATGAGGACCATTGGATCAAAGAAAATGAATGGATAAGATTTGATCTTGATTCACTTAACAAAACGATGTAGTTTTGCCTAAAATTACGTTTTCAATTCTCCCATGGCAGCCCCTTGTCTTGCACTCTTGACCATATTTCTCTTTCAAATTTAGCTCAATTTCTTCCTTAATCCTACTTATTAAACTAAATTTATACAACAAATAAATTAATTAAATAACTTATTCAAATGATCAATTAACTAGATTAATTCACCTACTGAACAGTTAGTTAATTCCTAAATTACAAAATGAAAAAAGAATTATTTTTTGGTATTTTTATGCTAGGTAATATGCAAATAAAGACACAAAAATTGAAAAAAATAATTAAAATAACAAAACACTAATGGCTTTAGGAGGTGTTAAAATAGTGCAAAAATTAGGTGTTCACAGTTGGTCAGCATCTATCTAATTTGTAAAACTTTTTTTTTTTTTGAATGAATAGAAAGTCACTATTTACCAAAAAAAAAAAACATCACTCATTATATGTCAAGTTTATTAATGACTTATTATTTCTAATATTAGGAGGTATAGTTTCAAAAAAAAATAGTAGCACAATTATGGGGAAAATAATGTGATCAACTACATGGAATCACAAAAATAAAGGGTTGGAAATGAGAATATTATTTAATATTAAAACATAATCTATCATTTTAATATAGTTAAGTATGCATATAACCTCATTCAATAACAAAGTTCAACTTTAATGGCTTCACTCATTATAAGCCAAGTTTGTGGATGAATTATTCTTTCTAAGATTATGAAGTATCACTTTATAAAAATATTAGAATAATAACATAAGTGTAATAAAAAAATTAAGAAAGAAATAGAATATGAGAAATTATAAGGGAAACACGTGAAGTAAAGGTTGGAATATGAGAAATAAGGAAATAAAAGATAAATAATTTATAAATAATAATATTTGGAAAATAAAGATTTTAAAATTTTAAAATAAAAAAATTATTAAAAAGAAAAAAGAAGAGAAATAAAAAGTAATTTTTATTAAAAAATAACCTTGTAATTACACTATGTAATTACAAGCAATTCTCAGCCTCATCTTGAGAATTGGAGAGTTTAATTACAGTCTTTCAATAACACCCATTTACATTTTGGCCAAGCAATTACTTGGTCACATAAACATGTTAAAACTGTGTAATTACATTCAACTATACCCAAATCTAATTAGAGAGTGACTTTGCAAACATGCCCTTGGAAAGAAGAAGGTAGTTGAAGACAGCCTTTCGAATTCCGTATTTCCATGGTTCTTACAATTCCCAAACATATGCCCGAAACTTTGAATTGTTATTCTGCTAGTCCTGAATGATGAGTTGAGTGGCTAGTGTGGGATAATCTGCATTTAGTCCTTTTTTTTTCTTTTTTTCTTCTTGTGAGCACTGGCGGATACAAACATACTTCTTTCCTCTCGATTGATTTACATAAAGTTGAATCTCAAATGTATTTTAAAGCTTAGTTCGAAGAAGTTGCACAAAAGAATTGTGTGTGTTTTAATGATAATCCGTGTCTACTAACTTAAAATCCTAAATAATTATGTAATATTTAACCCGAAAATACTAGTTAAGAAGACTTACGGTTTTCTCCTTAGCGGAAGTGGATATGCAGCAACCATGATTTGTGTCACCGGTTGGGAATCCTCACGAAACAGATGAATTTCCTTTGTCCACAGCCTAAAATCCTCTAGATGTGGAGAACTCCACCAAACTTTAGCCGTTCTATTATCATGAAATAATAATACTTTTAAACATACATAATGGTGTTTATATAGCTAGGTTAACTTTATGATTTACGTGGAGGAATAACTAATGGGCTCATACATCATCTAGCAATCCTTCTGGGTGGACCCAATCCAATAATATTTTCCAACAATTATAAATAATAGAACGGAAAAGGTAGTTGAAGCGAGTCTCTTTCAAATTCCATGATTCTTACAGCTCCAAACATATGGCTGAATTTTGAATTATCATACTTTTATGCGTGAAACCTAAATTTGGTTGATGAAATCTGCTTCTAACTTTTACCTTGGCTGTTTGATATCAAACATGTGAAAATATGTGTCATGGTTTAGGTTCGGCTGCCAAGCCATAATGTGAAAGAAATGTAAAATCAGATCTCTGAAATTTTCTGTGTATTATTTCATCATTTGTATCCAATATTTATACAAGTAGCTAATCTAACAAGAAGAGAAAAGATTCTAATAATTTGTACACTTGTACAAATTCTATTGCTAACTCTGTAACAGAAAATAACCAAAATATTCATTTACAATGTATTTACATGTGCTGTATTATCCTCTTGCTCCAGCTGTCCAAGGTGTGTAGTCAATGGCTGAGATTTATCTTCAGCTTGTATGCTAATGATCTTCAGTTTGTAACCAAGAAAAAGGCCCAAATAATAAAGACAACATAGAGGCCCAAATAATAGAGACAAGCTCGAGGCTCCGATTGTCAACCTATCGGTTTGGTTATCACCTTATTCTTAAACCTTATCTCGTTTCTAAGTCTCACGCGTAGCATCATCTGCTTAACAACTAGTATAAATTAGATCACGTATTTTTAGATTTCCATAATCAAATTTAATTGTTATTACCATTTTCATGTTAAATAAAGACCAAATCTCTCATCCCATCATTGATGTGGGACTCAACACCCCGGCACGCCCAGTCCTGCCAATAAGAACATGGCTCAACATTGGATAATCCAATAATTGGGACGAGTCTAGCTCTAATACTATGATAAAATAGATTTCGGGCTAAACTCAACCTTAAAAGCTAGCTCATGATGAGATGAGGATTGCCAATTCATCCCATCACCAATGCAGGACTCAACACCCCTGCACGCCTTGGAGCATGAAAAATTATATTATGGGAGCCAACAATTCTTTGATGAATCTGGCTCTACGGAACCGCTTTTGCGGTCCATTTCCGCAGAAGCGGAAATACCAGATGACAGATATAACAGACCTGAAGCAAACTTTAAAATTCTCCGTTTAACCACCCGAAATCACCCCGAGGCCCCCGGGACCTCAACCAAAGGCACAA